>APFE031557453.1:325931-353946 GCA_000404065.3 Pinus taeda
TGAGAATTTTATACAAAAGCATCCAGAACTACTCAAGCGTTGAGGACAACACTTTTTTTGAAGGAGAGGGGCATGTTAGGTCCCTATAATACTAGTGATTACCCCATTACTATTGCAGTTGTATCCCATATTAATATTGGTTTTCCCATATTGTCCCCATATTGTTATTATTGTGCCCCATAGAATCCCTCTATTGTTATTTTTGTGTGTTTATATTATTATTGTTAGGTCAGCTTGGTTATATTGTGACTCCCTAGACTCTTATATATAGAAGGGAGGTTTTGTCATTTGAATCATCTAAGAATTGTTCATTGATGTAATATAAAGGAGGTTTCCCCCTCAAAGAGGCTGAATTCTAAAGCATTAATCTATCTTCTCTATCTTTTTGTGAGCTGGTTTCATAATAGCCACTGACGTGGTGAGAGGCCTCTCCATAGATCTCACCCCTGAACTCATAAGAAAAATTACCACACTTCCCCTAGGAGTGCCTTATAGAAAGGAAGACAAGGGAGATAGCTAGACTGCCAAGAAGAAATTAATATAGAGGGAGAGGAGCTCATTGAGGACAAGAATGGAGTAAGGAGAACAAGCCTACCATATCCCTAGAATGAGGTAAGCTACCACCTTATAAAATACATATCATGTGAAGGAACGTATAGTGTGGTTTATGGTTACCACTTTAGGCTTCTTGAAGAATTGAGGTTTGGAGCAGAAACACCTCCTCACCATAGGCTTAGCATACCATACTTCCTTCTTTAATCACTGATAGATACATGCATAAAGGTGCACGAAGGAAACTACCAACAATTAACCCACCATGGGTTAATTAGAACATCATAGAATATTCCCTCCAGAACCTTAGAATTCCTATCCAATGAGAAATTTTCATAGACATGTAGAAAGATGAGGATATCAAAGCCGTCACATATGATATTATCCCTACTATCAATGAAGAGGATGAAGAAGCGACTAAAACAGATGGAGAAGTAGAAGAGAGGGACAAAGAGGAGATAGATGAGGATGAAAAGGAAGAGAAAGAAAAATAACATGATGAAGAAACATAGGAAGATGTCAAGGAGGAAACTAATAAACAAGATGAGCATCTAAAGGGGGAAGAAGAGGGGAAAGGCATAGGTAAAAAGGGAAATGGAAAAGAGGAGGTAGAAGTCAAAGAGGAGTCACATAGGGTGTCTCTAGAACCCATTGAGAGAGAGGTAGCAGCTTCCCTCACTGCCCTTAGCACCCCTATCAAACAAGAAAGGAAAAGATGGAGGCAAGCCCTCTTATACTTCAAAACAAAGAAAAGTACAAGGATAAAGTAGGGAAAGCCCAAAAATCCAACCAAGTTTCCCATTGTTATTGAGGACTCGCCTAAATAATAGGAGAAGGTGGCTCCTCTTATAAAAGCTCAAGAAGAAGGATCCTCAGCACAAACCTCCCCTAAGTCTCCTATCTCCTACGTGAGAAGGCCTGTAACCAGATCTACCTCATCCAATGGAAAATACATCCTACAGGATACACAACAGGACCTACATGAATCAAAGGCAGCCCTACAAGAAACTCTTCTAAACCTACAAGAAACTCAAAAATTGGATCAGGAAGGAAGTAAGTAGCCAAAAACAAAGAGAGAAGACCTAGAGCTAAGGGAACCTAGTCCTTAACCTAACCTTGAGTCCTATTACAGATTTATTCAGGGGGGCAAGGTTATTCCACAAAAATTTTCCATTCCATTATTCTTTGATCTTAAGAAAGAAAGAGCCATAACTCATAGATGGACACAAATTTCCATGTCCAAGGGAATGGAGGACATTGGTCACATGGAGGAAAAGCTCAAAGACATGGCCAGAGAACTAAGTACCTTGAGGGACAAAGAGGCCATCATGACGACTCAGTTGGAGGTAGAAAATGCATGGTTGAAAGGACAACTACAAGAAAGAGAGAATCAATTGGCATCCATGGCCAGTGTATCTTTGGAAGAAATCTAGTGGAGGATTCTAGCTAAGTCCCATGACTATACCTTAAGGAACAGTGGTTGCAGTTCAAAATCAAGACCCTAGCACAGAGAGGCACTATGCCATTCTAGGATTATAGATAGCTCATTGATCTTTGTGATCAAAGCACATTAGAAGATAGGGCTAAGATGTATGAGTTCTACTTGCATAACATGGATTTGACATATATGAATGTATGGGACCCTCATGCAAAGCTAGGGGATTTATAGTTGATGGCTTTGGCATCATGGATGAACCATGAGGAAGCAGGGGCTGCAGAAATGAAGAGGATATTGGCAATGGAATAAACAAAACCTCTTATGATCAGATCTGAGTAGTCAAATCCTATGGCTCTCATTAGTACACACAATTTAAGTGGAAATGATCCTCAACTTGCACCGAGGTATCTTGCTGCCCAAGAGTAAGCCATTACACATTTTGAGGACATGTTCATATTGTTAGGGGATGATAGCATGTAAGATTTCCTAAGGAGATGGAATACTTTTCCATACAGTTTGAATATCATAGAGTACCACTCTCCTCAAAGTATGAGAGAAGCACTGAATAAGACACCTATGTACAAGAAATCCATCAAAAGGATCAAATTCAATTGGATTGTCTTGAGATTCAATCCACCGCTGCTCTTGGGGATGTTAGAAGGAAGGAAGGAAGAAGAAGAAGAAAGCAGTGGGATGAGATAGAAAAGAAGGAAGTATTCTATGCAAAAGAAGAGGAAACTAAAGCAAAAGCATGGGATGTCAGGGAAGCCACTAGAGCTATGAAAGACATGGATATTGATTGAGCTACTCATAGGATGAGCAACACTTTCAGTAGGGGGTGATGATGAGCCTCATAATTGGGTAACTCTATGGGCCTTAATTCACCTCCTAGTTATTAAAATCAACTCTTCTCACAATTTATTACATGTTTTGATTATATTTTGTTTAACGAGATGAGTTAAAGTGATATATTATGCCTAGTGGACTAATATGCATTAAATGCAGGTTTGAAAGAGAAAATCAAGGAATTTTGGCAAGAATAAGGTTTGAAACTCAAATGTGACAAGGGAGAGAGATTGTTGGAGGTAAATCCTCCTCATTTACTCCTCCCACATTCAAATATTCCTCCATTAATCACACCAGCTCAAAGTGCAATCAGCCAAGTCATGAAGATCAAAAGGCAGCCGAGTAAGTGATAGAAAAAAATTTAGTTCATCTCGAGTTTGGGAGCTGAGCCTCCCTAGAATTAAAGAAGTCATTGGGGACTTCAATTGTATAAGTAGAGAGGCTTAAAGCCTCATTAGTATTCGAATTTTGGTTGTAAAAACACTAGTTATTTTCGAGATCCAGACTTGTGGAAGACATTGATGTAATTTTTTGTTTTGATAATGAAATGAGATTTTTCTTGATCCAACACTGAGTTAACTCACAGGGTTTAAGATCTTGGGTTAGGGACCAACCCTAGTAGCAAAGGCTCCTCTTCTTGTTTCTGTATCCTTGGCTTAGTTTCATAGATTCATGGTTAAATTGTCTTTAGAAGTATTTCGTTGCAAGTAATGTGGATTTGATTAGTTGTTTATTAGTTTTCTTTCATTTGTGCTTTAATTCAATAGCAGGTTAGAAGGGATAAAAGGATCGCCACAAAGCTATCAGTAGGTGCCTTGACCTCACCTCTTCCCCTAGGGATCATGATTTGAGGAAAAGACCCTTATGCAACCCCAAAAAGACATATTTCCATTTTCCCATAAGATTTAAAGTTTACTGTACTTGAACCAGCATTTGTTCAGTTTTGCAAGTGAGGGATTTAATTACCATCTCTTCCATTTTCATTCTTATAGTATATATCATCAAAGATTCCATTTTATTTAGCAATTTTCCTCATGCATGAGGTAGACAACTAGTTCATTAAATTTTTATTTTATAGCTTGTTAGAATTCTTCTTGTTTACATGACTTTTTGGAAATTATAAATGTTTCATGCATAGAAGGTGCTTCAGAAATATAAAGATATCTCGTAGCAGAAAACCACCTTCCAACTTCATGCATCCATAGTCATTCCTTGCTTTCACCAAGACCTTCACCAATCTCATCATTTTATATAGAAATTCCTCCAAGCATGTTGAGCGAATCCAACCATATCCTAACCTTGGTTTTGAGTTGTGATTAATCCTAGGAATTTTCTCACTCCATTCCACCCACCCACCACTTTCCCTAAGCCTTCCATCACCTCTAGCAACCATCATTTTTCTCTCGGTTGTATCATGTTGAAATACAGGGAATCCTATAGGTTTCTAGTACATCCTATAGGTTTTCCTTTAGTGGCTTGTTTTGACGCTGAATTGAGGGGAAACTTCTAGGAAGCCACACCAGGTCACCCAAGTGTCTCCCAAAACTTCTAGCCATCTCCTAAACCTACCAACCATCCACCAGCATCACTAAGCCACCTACCACATCAACAAAAGAGATTAGGGTTTACACTTGATTTTCCATAAAAAGAATAAAAAGAACAAAAAATATTTATTTCAGTCCTTGACATGCACAGTAGTGATGTTTGATGTCTTGAACTTCCATGCTTTAGACAATAGAATTTCATATATGCTAGCTTGGCATTATTGTAAAGCATAGTTTCTCAACAGTTAGTTAGAGAATGGTGTGTTTTTAGCATAGGATTTCAGTCATTTTCCTTATTGCAGTAGACAAGCTTTCTCCTAGAGTAGATTTCTCTTTCTTTCATTAGAAATCGAGCTTCTTCTGAAGCCATAGAAGTTTGGCTTGAAAACCCTAGTGGTATCTCTATAGATGAATAGTGAGAAAAGGTAGAACCATCACTTTTACTTGTGTATATAGCACTGTCACCTCCAAGTTTGTACAAACCACGGGTTGATAAAGTAAATCTGGTAGCTCTAGGAGTTGTAGTATTCTTGCTACAATACTGGTGCTCATCACCTTTATATTTGTGAGTACACCTAGTTTTCCATTTTTCATTCTTAAAAAAGGTTATAGGTGACAAGCTTCTAGTTCAAACTAGATTTATAAAACTTGATGAAGAAGGAAAAATCATATTGGATCCTGAAGAAATCACAAAAACAAGAATATAGCGACTACAAAATAGATCCATTTCAGAGTATCTCATTAAGTGGATGAAATTACCTATTGAAGAATCCACACGGGGGATGATTATTTTATTAGAAGCATCTAAAACTACTCAAGCATTGGGGATGACACGTTTTTGAAGTACATGGGCATGTTAGGTCACTGTAGTACTAGTGTAGCCCCATATTGTTATTGGTGTGCCCTGTAGAAGCCCACTACTATTATTATTGTGCCCCATAGAGGTGCACTATTGTTATTGTTCTTCCCTTACATTATTATTTTTGTATAGACCCTAATTATATTTTAACCCCTTAGACTCCTATGTATACCAAAAAGCTATTTTCATTTGAATCATCCAAGAATTTTTCATTTATGTGACGTAAAGGAGGTTTCCCCTTCGAAGAGACTTATTTTCAAGTCATTGATCTATATTTTCTTCTATTTTGTGATTTAGTTACATAACACTTTCCTTCCCAAAAAAAATTAAAGAAAATTCTTTACAATTAAAATATCATCCCCAAAGATTGTAACCAATAGACTCCATATACAACATTAACACCACTCATTGGAATGGAATGCATTGGAATATTCAATACATATTCCCCCAAGCTTACAATGATATTATGGTACTTCCCTAAGAGATTTATAGTTACTCCACTTGCAACCATCACTTGATATTAAGTGTTGGGTATCGAAAGCAATTCAAATGCTTAGTTATCTTACAATGAATAAAATCATGGGTACTACATGAATCAATCAACACTATTATAGTTTCTTCTTGATATATCCTTCTATATTGAGAGTTTGAGGAGTAGTAATTCCATCCAATGGATTACAAGATATGGTCGGATTCATTTCTTCTTTTTTAACCCCTAGGGTTGGTTCTTTTTGTATATATTCTTCTATTAATGTTTCTTGTTCCCTTTCTTCCTCTTCTTTTTTTTCATCAAGTAAGAGTGAAGCCTTCAATTAACCGCAAGAAATATTACATATGTTATATGTCTTTACAAGTGTAAAAACCAGCAAGGGAAAACTCCTTGATGATTAACCATCAATAAAACTTGAAAAAAACCCGAAACCTTACACCTAAATCTTACACATAAACCTCCACCCATTATCCAACCCAATGGCCATTCGATAAGACCCCTAGTGATCCAATGGTCCTTAAAGAAATCGCTTCGTAGACTTGCGTGACCCTTACCTACTTTACGGAGCCTACAGAGAAAATAAACTGTTAATGTATAAATCTTCGGGTCCGTTCTTGGACTTAACCTCCTCCCATGTTTAAACCCGATATCCTTTCGATCAAGATCCCATAAGATTTGACAGTCACTAATGATATCACCTCGGTAACATGTGCCCCTTTTACCCGGTTTACAGATCTGATAAGGATTATAAGCCATTGGTTTATAAAAGTTCGGTTCGACCTAAGATTTAACCTTCGATCACTTTTAAAACCCAATATCTATATGATGAGGTCCTTGTTGATCTGACAATCCTCTGAGATATCGGAACAGAAACTAGATCGATCTTTACCCTCTTTATGGATATGATGAATATTATAGACCGCTAATCTATAAATCTTCGAGTCCGCTTGAAGACTTATCCTTCGATCAATTTTGAACCCGATAGCCATTCGATGATGAAGGCCATCAAAATATGTGGTCGGAAACCTTCCAACAAGCCTGCTATTTACCAAGTGCCCCTCCCCTACAATTAACTTTGTTTTAAGCATTCTTTGTGAGATCAACCGTTGAGAATGACTTCTGCTTCCACTTTCTCCTACTTCCACTAGTCTTTCTTCTATCATTCCTCGTGGTCTGGAAGTGCTCCATGTCTTTGGCCACCTGTCTTTGACAATGATCATGCAATTTCCTTGAAGGTATCAAATCCCAAGCATACCTACTATAACTTTCCTTGCAAAGCACTCCTTCATTCGCCAGATGATTAGCTAGCATATTGGATTTTCTTCGCACATGAACAAGATGACCATTATCAATGTTTGCAGGTGGGAATGAATACGTTGAAAAACCTGCAAAGCCGCCAATTTTTTGAAACTTTTCTAGGTGATTTTCCATTACATATCTTCTTGGCCACATTAATAACCAATTCAGTGTATGCTTCAATGATGGTGTTGTGTAAATTTGACTCAATCAGTATTTACAGGCACTGCTCTAAGGCCATGAGCTCTACCATGTTATTAGTGGGAATCCCTAAATGACTATGAAAGATATCCTTTAAGCACCCTGGCTCATCTCCGATGACCCCACCAAATCTAGTAATCCATGGGTTACCTTTAGAGGCTCCATCTATATTGATTTTCAAGAAACCATGAGGAGGAGGTTGCCAGAAGTCTTTACCAACAGTTATTTGGCTCACACCCTTGTTTATGCTCTGGGGAACTAGTGAATGGAGACCTAATTGCAACAGTATGCAAGCATCGTAGGGCAAAGTAGGGTCCTCACGACGTCTCCACAAAAGGGCTCCAACAATGTCTTTGAGCTGTCGTAATATTTGTGCAATAATGTTCTGGGTTGAGCCAGTTTTGTTCTTGAAAATCTTGCCATTGTGTTCTTTCCAGACATCCCATATTATAAAGCATGGAACCAGAGTGCAAGTTTTTTTTATGATTTCATTTCTTGAGAAGTCTATTCTCCAATTCTTCAAAGTGTTGGTGATACTGAGTCTGTCCCTGTCAGTTTTTCTGAAGACTGAAGCCACCCAATCCCACAAGGTAGAGGTGAATGGGCGTAGGTTAAAGTGTTCCATCATCTCCTCTTGTGAACCACATACATGGAATGTTGATGGGCCAACAAAACCCCTTTTTAGAAAATTTTCCCAAGATAAAATTTTCTTTCATTGAACCAACCACTTAAAGAACTTTACTTTCATCCAATGCGAGTGATGCCAAAGGTCCTTCCATACCTTATCAAGGTTTTGATAATCAAACTTTAGGCCTATTCATTTAGCTTCTTTGAGGTTAAAGTTACCTTATGTGTTTCTTCCCCATCTCAATTGGTCAGATAATGATGATACCAAAATCTTCCTCTGTTCCAAGTCTACAGTAAGAGAGCTTGCCAAGGCCTTCAAAGGGATCTCTTCACTATAGCCCAGATCCTTCCATATTCTCCATTTACCATTGTTCCTTGCCTCATCCCAAAAGCCACTTACCATATATAAACCTTTGTTGTCAGTGTCATTCTTGAGAGCGGTTAGTTCTTCCCTAGACAAATTTGGTTCTTGCTACCAGTTGTCCTCCCAAAATCTTACGAGGTTCCCAGCGCAAATCTCCCAAAAGCTGTGTTGTTGGGAAATGGCTCTATTTTCCCAAGCAAGATTACAAATATGGGAGCCCTTGATAAGCCTAGAAATTCATATATGATCCCTCTCCTGCCAATTATTTGCATCATTCTGTTTCCAAAGCTTGTCCCAAGGGTTTGCCGATTCCTTAAGCCACCTCCACTAAAGTTTTGCACCCGAAGCTCTGCTGAGGGTTTCAAGGTCATGAAGCCCGAAACCACCATGGGCCTTAGGTTTGTAGAGCTCTTCCCAAGCTACCAAAGCCCACTTATTTTTCTCTTCCCCTTTGCCCCAAAGAAAATCTCTTTGAATATTCTTGATCTATTGCATAACTCCTTTAGGAGAAGGAAGAGATGACAACATGAAAATGGGTATGGCCTACAGGATAGCCTTTGTAAGCAAAAGATGCCCTACCAAATTCAAAGACCTACACATCCATTTCTTGATCTTGTCCTGAATTTTGTTAATTACTGGCTCCCACACTCCCTTGCTCAAAGGTTTGTCCGTAAGAGGCATTCCAAGGTACTTAGAAGGTGATTGATCCCTTTGAAACCCTATAATTCTGGTGAGGTTCTTCTAAATAGCAATGTCAATGTTAAAAAAGAAAACCTTTGATTTGTCAAGGCTTACCTTTGTACCAACAGCCATAGCAAAGTCGTTCAAGATTTGTTTGAAATCTTTGGCTTCCTTGACCGTGGGAATACCCTGCAGCATAGTTTCATCCACAAATTGTTGATGAGTTGAACCAACACCATCTATGGTAAGTTTAAGTCCTTGGATTCTTCCTTAAGCATTTGCCATTTTGATTTCTCTACCTAGCCCTTCCATCATGACCACAAAGAGTAAAGGGGAGAGTGGATCTCCTTGTCTTAGACCCCTAGAAGGCATAAACATTCTAGAGGGTGAGCCATTAAGCATGATTGAAAAACTAGTCATGGATATAAGGGCCATAACCCATATAATGAAGTTGTGGGCAAAACCATAAGCCCTTAGCATTGCCCTGATGTAAGATCAACTTAGCCTATCATAAGATTTCGCTAGGTCAAGTTGTATGATCATACCAACTTTCTTATTGCTCTTAAGAGAGTTTACCACCTTGTGATCTTGTATGATGTTATTGAGAATCCGTCTTCCTTCCACATAACCAGTTTTCTCCTCTGAGACAAGAGCTGGAAGAAGGGGCTTGAGTCTGTTAGCTATCACTTTGGAAATAATTTTGTACACCACATTACATAAAGCTATGGGTCTGAATATGTCTAGTGTCATAGCTTTTTCCTACTTTGGAATCAAAGCTATGAAAGAGGCATTGAGAGCCTTCAAAACCGTTTTGGATCTTATTGAGTCTTCCAACACATCAAGGATGTCTTGTTTGACTCTTTTCCAACATTCTTTGAAGAATTCCACATTGAACCCATCCAGGCCAGAAGCTTTCCCATTTTGCATATCACTGATAACTTCACTGACCTCATCTTCAAACACTAGCATGTTAAGATTTTGATTGTCTTCCCTGGTTACAAGCTTGGGAATGTACTTTTTGAAATTGTTGATGAACCATGATCTGTCTAATAGAGGCTCCTTTGCTATGCTAAGGAAGTGTTGAACTAGGACATATTCCATTTCTTTGTGGGAGATGAGCTCTTTCCCTTGAAAATCTTTGAGTTTTGAAATCATGTTATGTGACCTATGATCCAAAGTTGATTTATGAAAAAACTTCATGTTTCTTTCCCCTTCTCTAATCCACTGCACCCTCGATTTCTGTCCCTAGAAAATCTCCCCTTGCAGTCACCTATCTTCCCATTCCTTCTTAAGAGAATTAGCTTGAGTTTTCATTTCCTCGGTAACACCATCTGTGATGATGATCTGATTAATCCCCTGGAGTTTCTATTCAACTTCACTTTTGGCCTTAAAAATATTACCAAACTCTTTTTTGTTCCAATCTTTAAGTCTGGATTTGATGTGTTTAAGTCTTCGTTGCAGCATGAACATTTTAGCATCTTGAATGGGAAAATCTTCCATCCACCATTTGTCAATATTGCTAGTAAAGTCAAGGTGAGAGAGCCAGACATTTTCAAACCTAAAAGGTTTGTTCCTCAGTGTACCCATCAAAGTGGCTTCAAGCTAGACAAGCCAATGGTCTGAGCCACCAAAGGGAAGGATTAAAGTTGACATGTCAAGGCCTGTGAGACGGAGGTCGTTTTAGATTATGAATCTATCTAGTTTAGAGGAAACTTGAGAAGCCCCTCTTCTCTTATTGTTCTAGGTGAAAGTGCCATTTATTGTTTCAATATCCACTAGTCACATGTTTTCTATGAAGTTTTGAAAGGCAATGGAGTCTTGTTTCTGGGAAAATTAGTATTTCTAATAAATACTAACCCTCTAGGTTTGGTAGCTAACCTAGAAACAATAGTCAAAGAAATTCAGTATTTTTCCTATGAGTGGTAGATAAGAGAAAGACTATGAAAGACCAACCTGTAACTTCCGCTTGATTCCTCACTTGATCTCCCTCTCCTTTGGCCAATCTCGTAAATCCTCCCTATACTTAACATGCTTGGAGAGTACCTTCACAACTACATAAACAAAGACCTGTCAAAGCATAATGATCCATCACAGCATAAACATCATAGAATCAGAAATATGATAAACAAATGAATGCATTTATAGTTAACACAAACAAATGGGAAAAACCTTGAAGAACTTTATTGATAACAAGGAGAATTACAACCCATAAGTCTAATCCAGTGCCATCCTACCTACTTCAAGCCTTCTTCATCTCATGAATCAACAAGAACATGCCAACAATAACACAAAACTCTCACATCAATATTGAAACTAGTACCACTTCCTTACAACTCAAAATAATTCAGCCTTTAGATCTCTTGGATGAGGGATCCATTTATAGATGAGTGCAGGAGGTTGAGTCATCAATTGGGATGATGAATCCCTTTCTATTTTTAAGAATTGGTTCCATGAAAGGGGGGGATAGGAGATTGTTTCCTAGTTCCTTTAGTCATCCTTGGGTGAACTCAAAGGGGCAAGTGGGACAGGAGAAGCTTCTAGAGGCTTCCATGAGCAACTAACTAATCAAACACTCACGGAATTTTCTCTAACCTCACCCATCGCACTTTACAGAGGGCCAAACTGTGATTCATAGAAGTTTGATAGTGTCATACCTACTATGCATAGAACCCTAACACAGAGCTTTCTGCAATGATTCCTTTTAGGCACTTTTCGGATGAATTTCTTGATGGAACTTTTGGGGAATGAGGCATTCAGATGACTAAGTTTCTTTATGGTATAAAAGAACTATATTAGGGGTTGATTAAACCTAATATCATCGACATGTGAGTTGGGGTTGATGTGCCCAAATATGTCTATAACAGTTGCCCCCTAAAGCATGAGGTTGTAAATATCTATGTCAGGTGAAATGCTTTATCATGAGGATCAGATGTTTTGAACTAGAAGGTGACTTGCATCAATTACAATAAAATATATCATGCTAATATGATTTTCTCATGAACTAGCTAAGGGAGACAATCCCATGCTCAGCTTATAAACTTTCATTACATGTACATAGATCAAATATTCGTATATAGATATAGACTTGTGATTCTACAGATATAGATTTGTAATCCATGATTAGGATGACCATCTGTGTAAAGCCTTTGTACATTTGATGTTTTTGTACTCCTGAATATATCGCAACCCGGATGGATGAAACTAGATCTGGGGTCTTCAAACTCATTCAATATTCACTCGATGTACAAGTCTAACCATGTGAAAAGATGTTCTAAGGTCGAACATAGAGAGACATCGTCTGATTACCAGAAGTGATGTAAGCTGTTAACAGACGTGAAAGGGATCACCAATAATGATGATGATCCTCAAGGTACTACAATACATTGCGTATGTTGTGAATAGATGATTCGATTTAAAACACCATGCAAAATATTTCGGTCGAAGGCCATTGATGTCAACCTGTCGCTGGAAGAGAGAAACTTGTCATTGATGTATGCAAGCTTAAAGCACTGAAAGGGTGTTTCTAAGTCAACTTCTTGGATGATAAGCTGATGTCAACAAGAAGAAATTCATCATAGGAGGGCCTTGATGTATCCCACATCTATGACACAAAACCAAGTAAATGATTTTTGGAGATAAAAACGAACTGACGACACAAGGTTCAAGAATGGCGGTCATGAAAATGAAGGCTTGTAGTATTGCAATAGATGAAATTTTAACTAAATGACTTCCCTTGAAAATATCGCTGACACTAAGATGAATTGGTGGAATTTACCCAAAACAAAAGTGATGGATAGTATGATAGACCAAAATTATGATAACCATCAAACGAAATGTCCCAACCCAACTTATTCATGAAGATGAAGTGAAAGTGTCATGTTCAAGAGTGACTTGCTGCCATAAGTTTTCAATATTTTTTCCCATTTGCCCCAGTCATTTTTGACCAGTACCTCTTTATTTTTTATCAAGCTTGAGGAGGATAACATATGCTTGTTGTATAATTCGGCCTTCGGGAAAACCCATCGCTATTTTATGTTTTAACGAGTCTAGCGATGGTGATACTTGGTCTTGTCTAGATGGACAAGTTTGTCACTATTATTTTAACGAGTTTAACGAAAAGGATAACTCGGTCCTTTTCATGTTTAGATAGTTTGAAAAGGGATGAAAAGAAAACTCTGTAAGCTCTTTTTCGTAAAATAATCCATCAAGTCCAAAAAAGTATAAAATAATACCAAAGAGATTTCGTTTCCAATACTTTAACGAGCTGGAATAGACAAGAGCTTGACATTTTTTTCTTATTTCGAGAGTCTGAAAAGAGTTTAAAGACGACTCCATTTTGGGGAATGAGTGGTGTTTAGGGTAGAAACTGGTTCCGGTGATGTTGGAACTTCTCAAAACATGTTGATTTATGTGAAGAGGCCAACTAATAAGACCACTCATTGCAACTGTTCCTTAGAAAAGGGTAAAATAAGCAACTGAAAGCATATGATCAGCCAAAGAGATGATGGTGATGGAATGAAACAACCAAGGCTCATCTGATAAAAGAGGCTGATAGAATGGCAATCACAAGGGTTAAAATGGACATGGGTTCATTTTTAGACAAGCTTGAACCATAGGGAACTATGCTTGGATTCAGTTTCATGTTTACAGAAGCTTGAAATGAGAAACTATGCTTGGATTTAGTTTCATTGTTACGCAAGATTGAAATGAAAAACTATGCCTGAAAATGGTTTGCATGCCCCCAGCATGATGAATGGGAGAGTCTCCTGTAACCAGATGGAGGTCACTGTGATGAAGCAGGATGGTTATCTAACACCTCTTTGGCTTCATCCAAATAGGGATAGAGGTGAATGGGGTGATTCCCTTCAGATAACCTACAAGGAAACTTAAATTTACAATTAGATGTATGCCCCACAAGCTTCATTACATTCACCTAAGTAGACTACTCATGGCTATAAAGTGGATGGAATGAATATTCGTTTACGAGATCAAGTAAATAGACTCAACTAGGATTTTACGAGATCTAATCAAAGACTAGACTCATAACTTTGCTTCAGGGGACCTTATTTCATTTTTTAATGTGCTTGACACAACGCAAGGAACTTTCCTCATATTCCTTGGTTTCATTTTTTAACAAGGTTGATACAAGAGGAGTTGTCCTCATGGAACTGTTTCATTTTTTAATGAGGTTGACATAGTAAAAGAATTATCCTCTTATTTGATCACAACCCATAGGTGGTCATGAAGGAGCGATCTGGTTCTAATGCCCCCAGTACATGATCTACAACATCACTGAATTGATTTTCATTTCATGTAGCAAACAACAAAGAGCGCAAACTAATGCATTTTCCCTAAATCAATCTATTTAGCACAAAAAATAAAATCCTAAAATGCAAATACATGTATTTGTTTTCAGTTCCTCTTAATGTATGTGATGCGATAAGAAAAACTAAATGTACAAATGAATCAAAACTTTTTCACAAAAAGATGGCAATTTACGACAATTTATTCTAATAGAGAAAGGAAGACTAAACGACACTTTCAATTTTGAAGAAATATCTTTTCTACACTTTGAACGAAATCAAATCAAATGCATAAAATACATTAATTGATCATCTATGAAGGAATATTTTACAACACTTCACTTTTTTGACAAAAATGAGGACTTTACGACACTTTTCTATTGAAATGACAATCGATCTAAACTATTTTTCGACAATGGATTGCAAATGATAAAACAAATACACAAAAAAATTCAACAATCTAGTCTATGTGAGGCCAAACTAAGGAGATGAGAGGTTGATTTCAGAGATGAGACATCATTCATATTCAACAAGAAATTCAATCAAAGATGAAAATTGATAAAAACTTCAGTTTCTAGATGGACAACTGATCTTCAAGAGATCATCGCACCCTACAGTGAGAGACAGTGCTATGCATCGCACCCTATACATTCGGGAACTGCTATGCATAGCATGCCATAGTTCAGGACAGTGCGATGGTCACAGGGAGCGATTCTAAAGTTGTTTTTGGTTCAAATTTGATGCAATTTTCAGTGGATTAAGCTTCATTTCAATGAACAATAACAATTAAAGAGTAATGGAATGTCCTAAGAGGCTACTAATCTACCAACAAGGGAATTTTGGTACTTTTTTCAAATCAAATGCTCAAAATATAAACTAAACCAGAGATTGACTGAAGTAGCATTTATCTACTACGCAATTGTAGAACAAAAGCGGTTTGAAGGCTTGCTGCCTTGCTTCAGACTCTATCTATAGTTTATATAACTCTTCATAGAGAATAGAATAACAAAAAACAATCATCATTACCCAACAGAGTCGCCAATTTGTTTCTAGGAAAATTAGTATTTCTAAGAAATGCTAACCCTCTAGGTTTGGTAGCTAACCTATAAACAACAGTCAAAGAAATTTAATATTTTTCGTATGAGTGACAAATAAGAGAAAGACCATGAAAGACCAATCTGTAACATCCACTTGATTCCTCACTTGACCTCCCTCTCCTTTGGTCGATCTCATAACTCCTCCTCGTACTTAACACGCTTGGAGAACACTTGCATAGTTACATAAACAAAGACTCGTCAAAGCATAATGATCCATCATAGCATAAACATCATAGAATTAGAAATAGGATATACAAATGAATGCATTTACAGTTAACACAAACAAATGGGAAAAATCTTGAAGAACTTTATTGATAACAAGGAGAATTACAACCCATAAGTTTGATCTAGCACCATCCTCCCAGCTTCAAGCCTTCTTCACCTCATGAATACACAAGAACATGCCAACAATAACAAAAGAGTCTCACCTAAATACTAAAACTACTAGCACTTCCTTACAACTCAGAATAATTTAGCCTTTAGATCTCTTGGATGAGGGATCCATTTATACATGAGTGCAGGAGTTTGAGTCATCAATGGGGATGATGAATGCCTTTCTATTTTTAGGAATTGGTTCCATGAAAGAGGGGAATAGGAGAATGTTTCCTAGTTCCTTTAGTCATCCTTGGGTGAACTCGGAGGGGCAAGTGGCACAGGAGAAGCTTCTAGAGGCTTACATGAGCAACTGACTCATCAAACACTCCTAGAATTTTGTCTAACCTCACCCATCGCACTTTACCGAGGGACATAATGTGATGCATAACACTTTGAAAGTGTGTTACCTGCTATGCATAATACCCTAACAGAAGACTTTCTGAAATGATCCCTTTTAGGCACTTTTTGGATGAATTTCTTGATGGAAATTTTGGGGAATGAGGCATTCAGATGACTAAGTTTCTTTAGGGTATAAAAAAACTATATTAGGGGTTTATGAACCCTAATATCATTGACATGTGAGTTGGGGTTAATGTGCCCAAATATGTATATAACAAGTCTCTGCCTAGTATTCTGGTGCCACCTTTTTTCTCTGTAAGAGATTTGATCATATTGAAATCCCCTACCAAAATCCAAGGGATATCAGGATATCTCTCTCTCAGCTCCTTAATGGAGGTGAGAAGCTTAAGTTTGTCTCTAGTTTTTGAGGACCATAGGAATTTGTAATTGTGTAGATCTCCTTATCTTCCAAAGGTTGAATCACCAATGATAGATAGTTCCAGGATTCCAAGTTTTTGGGGATCTCAAAGCGTAAAAATCACCCCTGCCGAGTTAACTGCCTTAACATCTAGATAATCACTCTTGGTTAACCATTTTCTATGTATTTCTCTGATCTTGTCCATCACACACTTAGTTTCCTGAATAAAAACCATATCTGGTTTTTCTTCTTTTATTATGCTGCTAAGATTTCTTTGTTTCCTTTTACTTCCTAGACCCCTAATGTTCCAAGTTGTAAGCTTCATTAAGAAAGGCTTGTAAAGGAGTAACTGGTGAGATCTCCCATCTTACCTGAGTTAATCATGAGTTTCCCACATTCGGTCAGCAGCTCATTTTGTCCTTTTCTTCCTCTTTTCTTACCCGGGTTCTTGGAAGAGTGCCCTGGTATTTCCTCCATTGTTTTCATCCCTCTATTCTCTTGGCTGTCCTAGTTTCTTTTGACTCCAGAACCCTATGATTGGGATCCCTAGAGAAAGAGTTATTGAACCCTGTCAAACTCCTCTTTTGGCAGGGATTCAACCCCTTTAGTAATTCCCTTCTCCAGAAACTTTTCTAGATCTAAATTCTCCCTCTCTAGAATCTTCTATAGTTCATAGTCCTCTATTCCCGCCTCACTTGGGGTCATCTCATGGTCCTTACTTAGATCCATAGTGCTCGGTAAATCATCCTTTTACTGGTTTTTCTCTGGTATATCCTCCATGCTAGCATCCCTATCCTTCTTAGTGGGATTAGTCTCCGTTTCCTAGTTTGCCCCATTGTTTCCAACTTTTTCTTCTAAGATCTTGAAACTATTGTGGCTCATTTTCCCATCCTCATTGATTTTATTTTGGTACCACTTTCCTCCTTTCCATTTACCCCCCACCTTAGTGAAACCCTCGAGATCTTTTCCTGTGGTGGTTTTTGTGTTGCTCTCTAGTTTGTTTGATGGGCAGTCTTTGTATAGGTGCCCATGTTCATGGAACTTACGACACCTAAATGGGACATGTTCATAGTCCACCGTTTGCACACATTCTTTTCCATACACTTTTGAAATGATCTCGTCCAGAAGTGCCCTAGATAAGTCGATTTCCACACAAATCTGGGCGAAGGGAGTGTATTTTCCTCTTAGAGTTGCATCTGATATCTTTATAAAATTCCCTAGCTTGTTTCCGATAGACTTTAAAGACTTCGACAGCCAGTAATCTAAAGGAAGGGAGTAAAGTCCTATCCATACCAGTATTAAAGTGAACGTTTCTCATTCTCGGACAAAATTCATCACCCAGGGTGACATGTAAAGGTCTGCATCAGTGTAAAAATAAGGTCCTCCCTCGAACACTCTGTGTTTATCTTCTAAGCTTGTGAATACCAACATAAAGAAGCTATTGGACCCAAGGTGCAGGTTTATTTCTCCCTTTGGTTTATGGTGGTTCCTTATCCATGCATGCAAAGCCTTCTTCATCGGCCAAATCCCCAAAAATTTGCATATAACCGCATGTTCTGCCATGTGATCTCTGTGCACATGTAGCATTGAGTCACTTAAATGTCCCAAGGAATAATGGTCAAAATGGGTTTACAGACCCTTGTCGCACTCATAGGTGCAACTTTCTGACTGCTACACTCTTTCATCTTCTCCCTCTTATCTTCCTCATGATTCTCTTCCTATCCGTGAGGTCTGATATTTCCTGTGTTAATATCCTCAGTTATCACCTTCGTTGATTTCTTGAAGCAATGCAGACCAGCTCCCTTGCTTCTATTCACAACTACTTGATTGTAGGAGGGAGAAAAACTCCCTCCTCCGCGTCCTGCCATGGTTACCAATGTCCAAACTCTAACTAATACCCTAGTTCAGATTACAGATCCACCACCAAAACCCTCCTTTGTAACTTTTTATTCTATCCCGTTTCTTCCTCCTCTTCATAATCAATGTAAAATAATTTATTCTCAACACAATTATGACCCTTAGTGTATTTTCTATTACGATTATAACAAATCATTTTCTCTCTTTTTTCCTCTAGTTGCTATGGTGTCAACCTGTCGGTGGTGGAAAGCTAGGAGTCATAACACTTCCATATTTATAGTTGTAAGTGGTAGACCTCCTTGTCGCAATAAATTTTCTTTCAAATTTTCTTTCCACCCTAAATGTATTTTCTAGTGACTTGGGTTCTCGAAGGGAAACCTCACGTTGGATGTTATCCTTTAACGTTCCAATGAAGACATAAATCAGATGCTCCTATGGAATATTAGTTTCATTGATATTAAATCTTTAGAAGTCCTTAATGTGCTCTCAACTGAACCCTTTTGTTTCTAATTTATCAATTGTCTAAAGAAGGTATTTATCTTTTTATGTGCATAATGTGTTATTATTTCCTCCATGAAAATTGTCCAAGTGACAAGGGATTTATGAGAAAAAAAATCTAACGATACCACACAAACTGATTGGATTCTAAATATAATTATGTAATGTGTACCTTTTGTGTGTGTTTTACAATGTGTAGATGAAAGAATTGGTCCATATGCAGTATCCATGTTACTAGATCCTTGCCATCAAACTTCCCCATATCAATCTTCAGAATATGGTTCCTTCAATCCAAAGTTCGAGTCTCCAAAATCGTGATTCACATTCCTGTTGTTTTCATCATGAGTTTCATGGACTACCTTGCCACAATTAGGAAGCCTTACTTGTAGCAACTTTGTCAAACCTTCCTTGTTTTATTTCAAACCTTTCGTGTCCCATCTTAAACAATCCATGTCCCCTTTTATTTTTTCTTCTAAACCATCCATATTAACATTCATCATCTCTTCATATTCATTTTTTGTTGTTCTTTGTGAGAGTGAAAATTGTTGCACTTGGTCCCTTAATTTTGATATATCAAGTTTCATTTCTTCTTATTTATGCACCATAGTAGAATTTTCGAAGAGTTTAATGGGTGTACATTTTTTTTGTTACCGATGCATTTCAAAAGCAATTAATGATATCTATGCTTCACTATGTCCTTTGAATCACTTCAAACTGATTTTTCAAACAGAATGCAAATTTTCAAATACGCACCTTTTAAGAGCTTGATTTTGAGCTTGTTGGTAAGGTTTCCTTGAAACTATTGTATCTCTATGATTTTGGCATATAAAGGTTTGAATTTGAATCCAATGGTACCTCTATGTGCCTTAATTCCAACCCTCATAGTTATACCAATATTGGATTCTTTGGGATAGAATTATTTGAAATCTCCCACAATGACCACATTATGGACGGGTTCAATTGAGCAAACTTATATGGGATGCCATGTGTAAATCTTTTAACACTTGGGCCTGAAATTGATACTAAAAATACTATAGTTTATTCAATTTCAACAATTTTTTATGAAATTCAAATTTTATGATCTAAGAGAAAGTTATGACAATTTACCCCAGGACACCTGTTTGAGACTAAATTCTGAAGCATACAAGAACCAAAACTTCCCTAGACCACATCTCAAAAAGTATAGTGAATCAAGGTCTAAAATTGCATCCATATGTTCATGAATATTTGGCTTCCACATGGTAGTAATTTCACGGTCTAAAGCTTCACAGAAATTATATATATATATATCAAAAATTCCACAAAGACACATTTGAAGCAGCAAAACACTAGGCTCAAAAGCTCTTATACCAAATATTATGCATCCAGATAAAAACAAAACATAGAAACATTAGAAAATATAGATCAGCGACTAGATAATAATTAAGGAATTTAGACTTTTGTGATCCATAACATTGTTTAGAAGATTTTTGGCGAAATCACATAGATAATAAGCTATTTCGAGTAGGAAATATCTCTTTACATCACATAAAATAGAAATTATTGGATAATTCAAATGACAATGCCTCCTTCCTATATATAGGGGTCTAAAGGGTCAAAATATAATTAGGGAGTACATAACAACGATAATGTAAGGGCTCAACAATAATAATAATAGGCTTATATGGGGCACAAAAATAACAATATGGGGGCTACGCTAGTATTATAAGGACCTAACATCTCGATGCTTGGTAAATCCAAATTTAAGATGAATATAAGACCTTTAATTAATATATTATAGTTTTGAAAAATATTATATATAGATTTTATATTTTATATCAAATAACATGTATCCCTTTTAAGACAATACTTTTTTCTTTTTACAAATGATATTGAACTTCAAAACTATGGTGTATTTTAATTTTACTTAGTCAATTTATTTAACTCATTTTACATTTTCTTTAATATCAAGTAATATAAATTATATTTTTATCAAGAAAAATACATGGCCCCACCATTTTTAACAATGCTCCAATTGAAAAGAGGCTTCCCACCATTTCATAACAACACAATATTGTAATGTAATCAACTTTAGTAAAATCAATCTAAAAAGTGGTATTTGAAGTTATTAGATAGCATGGCCCTATATTACTATTTGAAGAGCTGAGTAAATTAACATTTTTTTAAAATGTTGTTAGGAGCTATGAATGTCTCTCACATTTGAAATTTAAAGAAAGGAACCCTACATATCCTCCTACAACTCAATCTCCTATAAAATGTGCTTCACTTTGAATGTTGCCATGCACACTACATAACACATTGAATTTCAAAATATCATGTATTCATCTTTATATCCAATTGAGGATGAAAACACACACACACATATATATGAAGACATGACTCAGATATCTCTACAAGATAACAATTATGCCAAAACTGGACCCTAAGGAGAAATCCCTGAATTTAATATAATGGATAAATAACACTTGGTCACATTGCAGACATAAAAATACATATGCCAACAACAATGATTGGTTTCATTTCTTGTTATGAACATCTCTATTGGTTATAACTCTTGGAGTGTTGGTCTATGTGGTTCCAGGCTTTATCACAATGTAATTGTATGAGTCCAACACGAGCTTCCCTACCAAAATGTTGGTGGCTAGTTCATGCCCAAAAGTAAAGAACAACCTTAACACTTCTAATAATGACACCTCACCATTTCTTGTGTGTCAGATATTGAGATCAAGAGAAAACCCCTCCTATTCCTAAAATCTTTAATGACCTCTGCATTCCATATGACCTTGACCTTAGGTTTTATACGAAGTTTCGATGATAAACAATTTGATATATCGTGACTAATTTGGCACATTTACCTGCAATATATATTTCTAATGCATTTATATGTTATCATAACACATCATTTCATCAAAATATATTAGTATATATACATATTGTTGCAGATATTTCTATTTCCTGAGGTGGAATTTATACAACAAAGAAAATAACAAATCATGATTGGATCAGACTCCCTTGCAACTAACACAAAATTCACAATTTTGACAAATGAAACTGACTACAAAATGTGTCACAAATTCACAATAATAAATTATAATATGCAAAAAAAATCTACCATGAACATGGACAATTCAAAGAAAATCCTAGGAGATTTTTCCCACCATGGTTTACTTGGCTGTTTTCACTAAGTTCGTAATAATTTCACCCATGATTTCCAAATTTTCTTTATTGCCTCACCCGGATGCAGGTGCATTAAAGCTCAATTTATGATGGCTCTGTGTCTTTGCGGTAGCTGGTACAGCAAGTGGCAGAACATCACACCTACCCAAGCCCTCCCGCGGATGGAAATGGTTCATGTTAAGTCCCGACAGATCATTTCTCATGTGGAATTGAATGCACAGTGGGTTCGAGACATTTCACTTGGTTTTACTTTAATGGTTGCCTCGGCTCTCCTTGTCAATATCTACCCCTAGCCTCCCCCCATGCGACTACCTCCGGTTTTGCATCCTTGTAAGGCTACGAAGGTGGCGCTGAATGTTTGGTTCTTCAAGCATTACAGGTACCCTCACGCCGGCATCTGCTTTGCTTCATCCTGCTCTTCAACCCCTCCTAGCTGCCCTGTTACTTTGCCCATGGTGTGTTGTTGTGGTAGCTGTCGCCGAGGTGGCGATCGTGGAGGCCATGGGCGCTCTCAGCCTACTCCTCCGCCTGTCGTTCCTCTGGCTTTGGCTTCCCCTACCTTAGAATCTAGCAGGCCACTCCCGCACAATTCTTTTCAAACCACTCATTTCACGTTTCACAGTCGCCTCAATCAACCTATTCTCTCGGCCAACATTACGGTAATCTTCTCAGAGGAAGAAGCTCAGCCCACTGTTGCTGTGAACACCTCTTCAACATAGTCTCCAGGAGGCAGTGAGCAGTAGGGGGTAGATGTGGGTTTCGGGTTCAACTGTGGCGATTTGCAGGCTGAAGGAAATGCCAACGAAGTCTCCAAGCCTCCAGATGGCAATCAACAGAATGTCCCAGTCTCTGCTCATCCGGCGGATGGTTTTGATAGCATTCGACAGTTGGCAGATCCTCCAGACGGTAGAGACTTAGCTCTTAAGGATAACGTGGATGACACGTGGATGGGCTATCCTTGCCCTGTGGAGGAGGAAATTCCAAAACATGATAATGCTGTTTGAAGACTCCTGGGTCATGTCTGCTTCCTTGGTCCTCTCTCTACTCTTCAGTCCATTTTGTTATGCCTATATGGCTTCTGTCAACGTCTTTCTGCATCAGGCATGTAGTTCTGTTATAGTTTCAAGTTTTTGGCTCTGTAATTTTGCTCATGAATATCTGGGCTTTTCAGATAGTATGGTCATAGTTTATAATCTGACCTTTTCTAAGGTCTATCTCTTTGGCCTGTTCTCTCTATATAGCCCTAGGCATTTGTATTTGGTAAATCCCAATTCTATGACTATTTGTTTGTCCTGTTGAATCGTCCTGGACCTCCTCTGAGGTCTCGACCGCATTGTAATTGTACTTTTACTTTTATTAATAGAATTAGTCTTTACTTAGAAAAAAACGATTTCTTTATTGCCTTCTTCAACAATCACAACAAAAATTTGGGCATTCCGTTCCCTGGGCTCTTCATCAACATGCATGGGCTCAGTAGTTTTCTCTTAATCCTCCTCCCAATTTTGTTGGTTCAACCATTTTCTACTCAACGAACTCTTTCATCTCACCTGCCTTTTCTACCATTTCATTGTCTTTTTCACTTGCCTGCTCCTATGCTTATTCTAGAGTTTTATTCCCCTCAACCTACCAAGATTCTTTGGCTTTCTAGGATGCTTCAAAAAAAGAAAAAATAATTGGAACTTCATGCCTCTAAATAGGCTATATTAGAGAAGAATACCATAGGAAAAACCATGGATCGTCAAAACTCAAATCCAAAAACCATTGGAAATTTGACCAAGTCAAAATATTTATATAACATAACATAACATTACATTACAACAACTCTTCCATATTGGCTTGGTGAAAACAAAATTACCAATCAAACAAGAACTATTACCTCAAAGCAAGAACTCTAGCAAAAAATCCCACAAAAAATGTAAAAAACAACCTAAAAACGAAAAATGTTGATGATAGAATAACGATTTTTTTTTGGTAAAATTTAAATATTTTTTTAAAAATGGTAGTAAAATCCAATAAAAACCAATTTTTTGTGTGAAAAACACCGTGAAAATGAAAAGTGTTGATGTTGGAATAACATCTTCTTCTTTCTTTGGGTTAAAGTTTCAGCAATTTTTAATAATGAAGTTAAAGATAAAATATCATGACTCCGAAAATCCTTAAGATTCTAATGATTATTAAGCGTGACATTAAAGATAAAATATCAGATCTCGAAACGTTTTAAAATTCCAATGATTTTTAAGCGTGGCATTAAGATAAAATATCATGTCTATGAAAAGTCTTAAAATTCCAAAATATTTCAGCGATGGTGTTAAATAAAAAATACTTATAATTGTTTTCAACCATAGTATTAAAGATAAATTATCTGAGACTTAGAAAAACCTTAAAATTTTGACAATTTTGCAACCATAGAATTCAAACAAAATATCATGACTATAAAAAAACCTTAAGTTATTCAACATATTTCAACCATGGCATTATAGACAATTTTTATGACTAAAAACACATTAAAAATGAACACCTGAATGAAAGAGTCATTATACCAGACTAATTTATTTTTTAAATGCTAAAAGTATAGCAATCTTAAAATCTTAGCCTAAGACAACTTGACACATTGCAATAACAATTTAAAAATCAACTATCAAACTCACACACAATGTAGGAGAACTTGAGCATATTAATGAAAACTTAAGGACCAACCATGAAATTCACGCATTATGGGGCGGACTCAATCCATTATAATGAAAACATTAAAATCAACTATCAATTTGACACATAATGAGATCGCATTGCTAGTTGATGATCGATGTGAGCCCTGTAAAAAAAATAAAACAAACTAATATATATATATATATATATATATATATATATATATATATATATATATATAATATATATATATATAGATAGATATATTAACATTTAAAAATATATAAATTAAAAAAAAACACACACAAAAAAATAAAAATAAATAATAAGCAAATAAAAATATATATTTTCTATATTCAAGGTTTTGTGATCCATAATGAATTAAGAAAATTCTTTCGCTAGAAATCAATATATATTTTAAACATAAAAATTAAAAACATGATAAAAAAAATCAATATAAAAACATATATAAAAAGGGCAAAAAAAATGAAACATAAAAAATGTAAAAGAAAAACAAAAATTACCTTAAAAAAATTACTCAAAAAACATAATTGAAAAATTAAACAAAAAAACACCAAAAATAGATAAATAAATAAACAATATGGGTGGGATGATTTATTAATTAAAAAAAAAAAAAAAAAAAAAAACCATTAAAGAAAAGAGAAAGAAAATAATTGAAAAAAAACAATAACAAAAAGTTAAAAAGAAATAATGATAAAAAACAAATAAAAATAAAAATAAAATAGAAGGGGCCTTGCGAGTCCCCAGGGCCCCAAGGCTCATCAATTTTCTTTTTAATTATTATGTTATAATATTTTTATGGTTTTTTAATTGTTTTTATATGTTATTTGTTATTTTTTCTATTTCGTTATCTTATTTAATTTTTTTTTTTCAAAAAAGATTTATTTTAATGTTTTTTTTTAATTTAATTGCACTTTTTCTTTTTTAATATTTTACATTTCTAATTTTTTTTATGAGGATTTTGTTTTTGTTTTATTTTTATTTTATGTTTTTCGAAATTGTATGTTTTATTTTTTTAACATTTTTTTGTAGGCTTGGTAGGACTACATATTCATCATGTTCAACTTGTCACCCAAATGGAGGGGATGAACCCAAGATTTTTACTTAAAATCTTACCTGAATACCTTTTATTTGAAAATAAAACTTGAAATGGCATCATCTTTGAATATAAATTCATAAAAAAATTGTTATTTTTTCAAACTTTTTTATTCAATTTTTCACAATTTGTTTTATTTAACATGCCATTTTTAGCAAAAAGCTTCTGAAATACATATTTTTTAATTATATTTAATGCAAAAAGTGTTTTTTTTTAATGTTTAAAATTAGTATTTTTTAGTGACAATTATTTTGTGTATTGAAGTACTAATTAACATATATAATTATATAAAAAATCATCACCTCAAAATATTAATGTTATTATTATTTTTTAACTTTGCAAAAAAAATAAAAAATTCATTATAAAAAAATATTGCAAACAAAAACAAAAAATACATGTTTATAAAATCCTTAAAAAAATAAATATCTTAGGACGAAAAACAGGAAAAGGAATAACACGACTTGAAAAATGGTTAAATAATCAACAATAAAAAATGTGCATACTTAGAATATAAAAATATTTAAAGTGTCAAAAATATGTCTTAAAGAAAATGTTGATGTTTTTCAAAATCTATATGAAAATTGTTTGATGCTACATGAGCGATTTTCAAAATCAATATAAAAATCACTAACATTTATAAAAAAACCATACTTGATACATAAAAAAATTAAAATGTCAAAAATACTTCCAAAAAAAATATATTCTAAATCAATACTTTTAAAAATCAAATAATTTCTTTACTGACTCATAAAGCAAAAAAAACAAATAATCAATAAAATTCTAATTTAATTAGTGATTATGTTTAACGTAAACAAAAAGATATAACAAAAAAATAAAAAAATATATAAAAATAAAAAAATAAAAATAAAAATTTATTAAAAAGCGAAAACAATTCATTTAAACAATATCAATTTATTTGTAACCCACAAATATTAAATCTATTATCAAAATCAATGCAACTTGTAAATGGTTCCATTAATAACGTTAAAATACACTGCCTTTACTAACTTTATGCAAATGGTCCAATGAACAATGTTCAAAATATTGTATTTATTAACATTATGCACACGATAGATATGACTGCGGTTGAATTTATAATAAATACTAACTTTATGCAAATGGTCCAATGAATAATGTTCAAAATATTGTGTTTATTAACATTATGCACATCGCGTATGTGATTAGGATAGATATGACTGCGTTGAATTTTTTAATAATAAATATGTATATTGATTAGTTTTTTTTAATAATAATATGCATATAGATTTTAGAGTATGTTTTTTATTCCTTGAAGCGATGCAAATCAGTTCTCTTGCTTCTGTTCACAACTACTTGATTGTAGGAGGGAGCAAAACTCCCTCCTCCTCTCTTCTTTATTGTCTTCTTCGACAATCACAACAAAAATTTGGGCATTCCGTTCGCTGGGCTCTTCATCAACATGCATAGGCTTGGTAGTTTTCTCTTAATCCTCCTCCCAATTTCGCTACTTCAACAATTTTCTGCTCAACAAACTCTTTCATCTCACTTGCCTTTTCTGCCATTTCATTGTCTTTTTCACTTGCCTGCTCCTATGATTATTCTAGAGTTTTATTCCCCTCAACCTACCAAGATTCTTTGGCTTTCTAGGATGCTTTAAATAAATAAAAAATAATTGGAATTTCATGCCTCTAAATAGGCTATATTAGAGAAGAATACCATGGGAAAAACCATGGATTGTCAAAACTCAAATCCAAAAACCATTGGTAATTTGACCAAGTCAAAATATTTATATAACATAACATAACCTTACATTACAACAACTTTTCCATATTGGCTTGGTGAAAACAAAATTACCAATCAAACAAGAACTATTACCTCAAAGCAAGAACTCTAGCCAAAAATCCCCAAAAAAATATAAAAAAACAACCTAAAAACGAAAAATGTTGATGATAGAATAACGTTTTTTTTGCGTAAAATTTAAATATTTTTTAAAAATGGTAGTAAAATCCAATAAAAACCAATTTTTTTGTGTGAAAAACACCATGAAAACGAAAAGTGTTGATGTTGGAATAACATCTTCTTTTTTTCGGGTTAAATTTTCAGCAATTTTTAATAATGAAGTTAAAGATAAAATATCACGACTCCGAAAATCCTTAAGATTCTAATGATTATTAAGCGTGACATTAAAGATAAAATATCACATCTCGAAACATTTTAAAATTCCAACAATTTTTAAGTATGACATTAAAGATAAAATATCATGTCTATGAAAAGTCTTGAAATTCCAAAAAAATTCAGCCATGGTGTTAAA
>APFE031557453.1:365961-384472 GCA_000404065.3 Pinus taeda
AAGCTCTCTCCAAAATTCTATGGACCATACCAAGTACTTCAACGCATTGGAGAAGTGGCTTACAAGTTGGATTTGCCACCTACAGCAAAAATCCACCCAGTTTTCCATGTATCGTGCCTCAAGAAAGTGATTGGGAACAATTGCCGAGTTCAAACCAGTCTACCGGAATTGAACGAGGAAGGGTCAATCTGGCTTCAACCGGAACAGGTTCTAGACACATGAGACAAGCACCTGCACGGCCGCATGATTAAAGAGGTCCTCGTCAAATGGAAAGCCCCCTCTCCGGAAGATGCAACTTGGGACCCAGCCACTATTCTTCAGCGGTTTCCGCAGCTTCAGCCTTGAGAACAAGGCTAGTTTTAAGGGGGAGGGCATGTTAGGGTCCCACCCTAACCCCCTTATTCATGTCATGGGATCACGTCATAGTCAAGAGTCAATAAAGCCCATATTAATATTTGTAAGTGGTTAACCCGCAATTAATGAAGGGACCACAGTTAGTTACAAATGGGCGGTAGTAGTAAATAAAGGGTCCATGGGCGGTAGTATTAGATAGATGGTATTAATAAAACCTACAGTATTGACCCGTGGTATTGCATGTATGAGTCATATATAAAGGATAGAGACTCCCTGCGAGGAGTATCATGTCTTGTTTTGTAATCGAGCTCTGCTCTATTGGAGGTTGCCCCCTCGAAGAGGCCTGTGAACATTTCTCTCTGAGTAAGAACATCATTGCTATTCTGTGTTCTGGGTATATTTTCTTCGCATATTCTGTGTTCTGGGTATTTTTCTCGCATATTCTCTGTTCGGTATTGCTTTGCAGGTTAAGAAGCATAACAAGAAGTCATTGGGGACTTCAATTGTATAAGTAGAGAGGCTTAGATCCTCAATAGTATTCGAATTTTAGTTGTAAAAACACTAGTTATTTTCGAGATCCAGACTTGTGGAAGACATTGATGTAATTTTTTGTTTTGATAATGAAATGAGATTTTTCTTGATCCAACACTGAGTTAACTCATAGGGTTTAATATCTTGGGTTAGGGACCAACCCTAGCAGCAAAGGCTCCTCTTCTTTTTTCTGTATGCTTGGCTTAGTTTCATAGATTCATGGTTAAATTGTCTTTAGAAGTATTTCATTGCAAGTAATGTGGATTTGATTAGTTGTTTATTAGTTTTCTTTCATTTGTGCTTTAATTTAGTAGCAGGTTAGAAGGGATAAAAGGATCACCACAAATCTATCAGTAGGTGCCTTGACCTCACCTCTTCCCCTAGGGATCATGATTTGAGGAAAAGACCCTTATGCAACCCCAAAAAGACATATTTCTATTTTCTCATAAGATTTAAAGTTTACTATACTTGAACCAGCATTTGATCAGTTTTGCAAGTGTCGGATTTAATTACCATCTCTTCCATTTTCAGTCTTATAGTATATCTCATACATGATTCCATTTTATTCAGCAATTTTCCTCATGCATGAAGTAGACAACTAGTTCATTAAATTTTTCTTTTATAGCTTGTTAGAATTCTTCTTGTTTACATGACTTTTTGGAAATTATAAACGTTTCATGCATAGAAGGTGCTTCAAAAATCTAAAGAGATCTCATAGCAGAAAACCACCTTCCAACTTCATGCATCCATAGTCATTCCTTGCTTTCACCAAGACCTTCACCAATCTCATCATTTTATATAGAAATTCCTCCAAGCATGTTGAGCGAATCCAACCATATCCTAACCTTGGTTTTGAGTTGTGATTGATCCTAGGCATTTTCTCACTCCATTCCACCCACCCACCACCTTCCCTAAGCCTTCCATCACCTCTAGCAACCATCATTTTTCTCTCGGCTGTATCATGTTGAAATACAGGGAATCCTATAGCTTTCTAGTATATCCTATAGGTTTTCTTGTAGTGGCTTGTTTTGATGCCGAATTGAAGGGAAACCTCTAGGAAGCCACACCAGGTCACCCAAGGGTCTCCCAAAACTTCTAGCCATCTCCTAAACCTCCCAACCATCCACCAGCATCACTAAGCGACATACCACATCACCAAAAGAGATTAGGGTTTACACTTGATTTTTCATAAAAGGAATAAAAAGAACAAAACATATTTATTTCAATCCTTGACATGCACAGTAGTGATGTTTGATGTCTTGAACTTCCATGCTTTAGACAATAGAATTTCATATATGCTAGCTTGGCATTATTGTAAAGCATAGTTTCTCAATAGTTAGTTAGAGAATGGTGTGTTTTTAGCATAGGATTTCAGTCATTTTCCTTATTGCAGTAGACAAGCTTTCTCGTAGAGTAGATTTCTCTTTCTTTCATTAGCAATCAAGCTTCTTTTGAAGCCATAGAAGTTTGGCTTGAAAACCCTAGTGGTCTCTCTATAGATGAATAGTGAGAAAAGGAAGAACCATCACTTTTACTTGTGTATATAGCACTGTCACCTCCAAGTTTGTACAAACCATGGGTTGATAAAGTAAATCTGGTAGCTCCAAGAGTTGTAGTATTCTTGCTACAATACTGACGATCATCACCTATATATTTGTGAGTACACCTAGTTTTCCATTTTTCATGCTTAAAAAAGGTTATAGGTGACAAGCTTCTAGTTCAAACTAGATTTATAAAACTTGATGAAGAAGGAAAAATCATATTGGATCCTGAAGCAATCACAAAAACAAGAATCTAGCGACTACAAAATAGATCAATTTCAGAGTATCTCATTAAGTGGATGAAATTACCTACTGAAGAATCCACATGGGAGGATGATTATTTTATTTAGAAGCATCTAAAACTACTTAGGCATTCGGGATGACACGTTTTTGAAGTACATGGGCATGTTAGGTCGTTGTAGTACTAGTGTAGCCCCATATTGTTATTGGTGTGCCCGGTAGAAGCCCACTATTGTTATTATTGTGCCCCATAGAGGTGCACTATTTTTATTGTTGTGCCCTTACATTATTATTTTTATATAGACCCTAATTATATTTTAACCCCTTAGACTCCTACGTATACCAAAAATATATTTTCATTTGAATCATCCAAGAATTTTGCATTTATGTGATGTAAAGGAGGTTTCCCCTTCGAAGAGACTTATTTTCAAGTCATTGATCTATATTTTCTTATATTTTGTGATTTAGTTACATAATACTTTCCTTCCCAAAAAACATTTCAGAAAATTTCTTTACAATTAAAATCTATCATCCCCAAAGATTGTAACCAATAAACTCCATATACAACATTAACACCACTCATTGGAATGGAAAGCATTGGAATATTCAATACATATTCCCCCAACCTTAGAATGATATTATGGTACTTCCCTAAGAGATTCATAGTTACTCCACTTGCAACCATCACTTGATATTAAGTGTTGGGTATCGAAAGCAATTCAAATCCTTAGCTATCTTACAATGAATAAAATCATGGGTACTACATGAATCAATGAACACTATTATAGTTTCTTCTTGATATATCCTTCTATATTGAGAGTTTGAGGAGTAGTAATTCCATCCAATGCATTACAAGATATGGTCCGATTCATTTCTTCTTTTTTAACCCCTAGGGTTGGTTCTTGTTGTATATATTCTTATTTTAATGTTTCTTGTTCCCTTTCTTCCTCCTCTTCTTTTTTTTCATCAAGTAAGAGTGAAGCCTTAAATTAACCGCAAGAAATATTACATATTTTATATGTCTCTACAAGTGTAAAGACCAGCAAGGGAAAATTCCTTGATGATTAACCGTCAACAAAACTCGAAACAAAACCCGAAACCTTACACCTAAATCTTACACATAAACCTCCACCCATTATCCAACCCAATGGCCATTCGATAAGACCCCCAGTGATCCAATGGTCCTGAAAGAAATCGCTTCGTAGACTTGCGCGACCCTTACTTGCTTTATGGAGCCTACAGAGAAAATAAATTGTCAATGTATAAATCTTTGGGTCCGTTCTTGGACTTAACCTCCTCCCATGTTGAAACCCGATATCCTTTCGATCAAGATCCCATAATATTTGACAGTCACTAATGATATCACCTCGGTAACATGTGCCCCTTTTACCCAGTTCACAGATCTGATAAGGATTATAAGCCATTGGTTTAGAAAAGTTTGGGTCCGGCCTAAGATTTAACCTTCAATCACTTTTAAAACTCGATATCCATACAATGAGGTCCATGTTGATCTGACAATCCTCTGAGATATCGGATCGGAAACTAGATCGATTTTTACCCTCTTTATGGATCTGATGAAGATTATAGACCGCTGATCTATAAATCTTCGAGTCCGCTTGAAGACTTAACCTTCCATCAATTTCGAACCCGATAGCCATTCGATGATGAAGGCCATCAAAATATGTGGTCGGCAACCTTCCAACAAGCCTTCTATTTACCAAGTGCCCCTCCCCTATAATTAACTTTGTTTTAAGCATTCTTTGTGAGATCAACGGTTGAGAATGACTTCTGCTTCCACTTTCTCCTACTTCCACTAGTCTTCCTTCTGTCATTCCTCATGGTCTGGAAGTGCTCAATGTCTTTGGCCACCTATCTTTGACAATGATCATGCAATTCCCTTGAAGGTATCAAATCCCAAGAATACCTACTATAACTTTCCTTGCAAAGCACTCCTTCATTCGCCAGATGATTAGCTAGCATATTGGCTTTTCCTTGCACATGAACGAGCTGACCGTTATCAATGTTTGCAGGTGGGAATGAATACGCTGAAAAACCTGCAAAGCCGCCAATTTTTTGAAACTTTTCTAGGTGATTTTCATTAATAACCAATTCAGAGTATGCTTCAATGATGGTGTTGTGTAAATTTGACTCAATTAGTATTTACAGGCACTGCTCTAAGGCCATGAGCTCTACCATGTTATTAGTGGCAATCCCTAAATGACTATGAAAGATATCCTTTATGCACCCCGGCTCATCTCTGATGACCCCACCAAATCCAACCATCCATGGGTTACCTTTAGAGGCTCCATCTATATGATTTTCAAGAAACCATGAGGAGGAGGTTGCCATAAGTCTTTACCAATAGTTATCTGGCTCACACCCTTGTTTATGCTCTAGGGAACTAGTGAATGGAGACCCATTTGCAATAGTATGCAATCATCCTAGGGCAAAGTAGGGTCCTCAGGAGGTCTCCACAAAAGGGCTCCAACAGTGTCTTTGGTCTGTCGTAATATTTGTGCAATAATGTTATGGGTTGAGCCAGTTTTGGTCTTGAAAATCTTGCCATTTTGTTCTTTCCAGACATCCCAGATTATAAAGCCTGGAACCAGAGTCCAAGCTTTTTTGATGATTTCATTTCCTGAGAAGTCTATTCTCCAATTCTTCAAAGTGTTGGTGATACTGAGTCTGTCCCTGTCAGTTTTCCTGAAGACTGAAGCCACCCAATCCTAAAAGGTAGAGGTGAATGGGCGTAGGTTAAAGTGTTCCATCGTCTCCTCTTGTGAACCACATACATGGAATTTGGATGGGCCAACAAAACCCATTTTTAGAATATTTTCCCAAGATAAAATTTTCTTTCATTAAACCAACCACATAAACAACTTTACTTTCATCCAATGCGGGTGATGTCAAAGGTCCTTCCATACCTTATCAGGGTTTTGATAATCAAACTCTAGGCCTATTTGTTTAGCTTCTTTGAGTTTAAAGTTACCTTCTGTGTTTCTTCCCCATCTGAATTGGTCAAACAATGATGATACCAAAATCTTCCTCTGTCCAAGTCCATAGTAAGAGAGCTTTCCAAGGCCTTCAAAGGGCTCTCTTCACTATAGCCCAGATCCTTCCATATTCTCCATTTACTGTTGTTCCTTGCCCAATCCCAGAAGCCACTTACCATATATAAACCTTTGTTGTCAGTGTCATTCTTGAGAGCAGTTAGTTCTTCCCTAGAAAAATTTGGTTCTTGCTACCAGTTGTCCTCCCAAAATCTTATGAGTTTCCCAGTGCAAATCTCCCAAAAGCTGTGTTGCTGGACAATGGCTCTATTTTCCCAAGCAAGATTCCAAATATGGGAGCCCTTGATCAGCCTAGAAATTCATATATGATCCCTATCCTACCAATTATTTGCATAATTCAGTTTCCAAAGCTTGTCCCAAGGGTTTGTCGATTCCTTAAGCCACCTCCACCAAACTTTTGCACCCAAAGCTCTGCTGAGGGTTTCAAGGTCATGAAGCCAAAAACCACCATGGACCTTAGGTTTGCAGAGCTTTTCCCAAGCTACCAAATCCCACTTCTTTTTCTCTTCCCCTTTGCCCCAAAGAAAATCTCTTTGAATATTCTTGATCTGTTGCATAACTCCTTTAGGAGAAGGAAGATATGACAACATGAAAATGGGTATGGCCTACAGGATAGCCTTTGTAAGCACAAGATGCCCTGCCAAATTCAAAGACCTACACGTCCATTTCTTGATCTTGTCTTGAAGTTTGTTAATTACTGGCTCCCACACTCCCTTGCTCAAAGGTTTGTCCGTAAGAGGAATTCCAAGGTACTTAGAAGGTAATTGATCCCTTTGAAACCCTATAATTCTGGTGAGGTTCTTCTAAATAGCAATGTCAATGTTAAAAAAGAAAACCTTTGATTTGTCAAGGCTTACCTTTGTACCAAAAACCATAGCAAATTCGTTCAAGATTTGTTTGAAAGCTTTGGCTTCCTTGACCGTGGGAATACCCTACAACATAGTTTCATCCACAAATTGTTGATGAGTTGAACCAACACCATTTATGGTAAGTTTAAGTCCTTGGATTCTTCCTTCAGCATTTTCCATTTTGATCGCTCTGCCTAGCCCTTCCATCATGAGCACAAAGAGGAAGGGGGAGAGCGGATCTCCTTGTCTTAGACCCCTAGAAGGCATAAATGTTCTAGAGGGTGAGCCATTAAGCATTATTGAAAAACTTGTCATGGATATAAGGGCCATAACCCATCTAATGTAGTTGTGGGAAAAACCATAAGCTCTTAGCATTGCCGTGATGTAAGACCAACTTAGCTTATCATAAGATTTCGCTAGGTCAAGTTGTATGATCATACCAGCTTTCTTATTGCTCTTAAGAGAGTGTACCACCTTGTGAGCTTGTATGATGTTATTAAGAATCTGTCTTCCTTCCACATAACCAGTTTTCTCCTCTGAGACAAGAGCTGGAAGAAGGGGCTTGAGTCTATTAGCTATCACTTTGGAAATAATTTTGTACACCACATTACACAAAGCTATGGGTCTGAATCTATCTGGTGTCATAGCTTTTTCCTGCTTTGGAATTAAAGCTATGAAAGAGGCATTGAGAGCCTTCAAAACCGTTTTGGATCTTCTTGAGTCTTCCAACACATCAAGGATGTCTTGTTTGACTGTTTTCTAACATTCTTTAAAGAATTCCACATTGAACCAATCCGGGCCAGGAACTTTTCCATTTTGCATATCATTGATAACTTCACTGACCTCATCTTCAAACACTAGCCTGTTAAGATTGTGATTGTCTTCCCTGGTTACAAGCTTGGGAATGTACTTTGTGAAATTGTTGATGAACCATGACCTGTCTAACAGAGGCTCCTTTGCTATGCTAAGGATGTGTTGAACTAGGACATATTCCATTTCTTTGTGGGAGATGAGCTCTTTCCCTTGAAAATCTTTGAGTTTTGAAATCATGTTATGTGACCTATGATCCAAAGTTGATTTATGAAAAAACTTCATGTTTCTTTCCCCTTCTCTAATCCACTGCACCCTCGACTTTTGTCCCCAGAAAATCTCCCCTTGCAGGCACCTATCTTCCCATTCCTTATTAAGAGAATTAGCTTGAGTTTTCCTTGGTAAAACCATCTGTGATGATGATCTGATTAATCCCTTGGAGTTTCTATTCAAATTCACTTTTGGCCTTAAAAATATTACCAAACTCTTTTTTGTTCCAATGTCTAAGTCTGGATTTGATGTGTTTAAGTCTTTGTTGTGGCATGAACATTTTAGTGCATTGAATGGGCAAATCTTCCATCCACCATTTGTCAATATTGCTGGTGAAGTCAAGGTGAGAGAGCCAAACATTTTCAAACCTAAAAGGTGTGTTCCTTGGTGTACCCATGTAAGTGCCTTCAAGCTAGACAGGCCAATGGTCTGAGCCACCAAAGGGAAGGATTAAAGCTGACATGTCAAGGCCTGTGAGAGGGAGGTCTCTTTTAGATTATGAATCTATCTAGTTTAGAGGAAACTTGAGAAGCCCCTCTTCTCTTATTGTTCTAGGTGAAAGTGCCATTTATTTTTTCAATATCGACTAGTCCCATGTTATCTATGAAGTTTTGAAAGGCAATGGAGTCTTGTTTCTGGGAAAATTAGTATTTCTAATAAATGCTAACCCTTTAGGTTTGGTAGCTAACCTAGAAACAACAGTCAAAGAAATTCAATATTTTTCCTATGAGTGATAGATAAGAGAAAGACTATGAAAGACCAACCTGTAACTTCTGCTTGATTCCTCACTTGATCTCCCTCTCCTTTGGCCAATCTCGTAACTCCTCCCTGTACTTAACATGCTTGGAGAGTACCTGCACAACTACATAAACAAAGACCCGTCAAAGCATAATGATCCATCACAGCGTAAACATCATAGAATCAGAAATATGATAAACAAATGAATGCATTTATAGTTAACACAAACAAATGGGAAAAATCTTGAAAAACTTTATTGATAACAAGGAGAATTACAACCCATAAGTCTGATCCAGTGCCATCCTACCAGCTTCAAGCCTTCTTCACCTCATGAATCAACAAGAACATGCCAACAATAACACAAAACTCTCACCTCAATACTGAAACTAGTAGCACTTCCTTACAACTCAGAATAAGTCAGCCTTTAGATCTCTTAGATGAGGGATCCATTTATAGATGAGTGCAGGAGGTTGAGTCATCAATTGGGATGATGAATGCCTTTCTATTTTTAGGAATCGGTTCCATGAAAGGGGGGGATAGGAGATTGTTTCCTAGTTCCTTTAGTCATCCTTGGGTGAACTCAAAGGGGCAAGTGGGATAGGAGAAGCTTCTAGAGTCTTCCATGAGAAACTGACTAATCAAACACTCCCGGAATTTTCTGTAACCTCACCCATCGCACTTTACAGAGGGCCAAACTGTGATTCGTAGCACTTTGATAGTGTGGGACCTGCTATGCATAGAACCCTAACACAGGGCTTTCTGCAATGATTCCTTTTAGGCACTTTTCGGATGAATTTCTTGATGGAACATTTGGGGATTGAGGCATTCAGATGATTAAGTTTCTTTACGGTATAAAAGAACTATATTAGGGGTTGATTAAACCTAATATCATCGACATGTAAGTTGGGGTTGATGTGCCCAAACATGTCTATAACAGTTGCTCCCTAAAGCATGAGGCTGTAAATATCTATGTCGAGTGAAATGCTTTATCATGAGGATCAGATGTTTTGAACTAGAAGGTGACCTGCAAAATTACAATAAAATATATCATGATAATATGATTTTCTCATGAACTAGCTAAGGGAGACATTCCCATGCTCAGCTTATAAACTTTCATTACATGTACATAGATCAGATATTCGTCTATAGATATAGACTTGTGATTCTATAGATATAGATTTGTAATCCATGATTAGGATGACCATCTGTGTAAAGCCTTTGTACATTTCATGTTTTTTTACTCCTGAATATATCGCAACCCAGATGGATGAAACTAGATCTGGGGTCTTCAAACTCATTCAATATTCACTCGATGTACAAGTCTAACCATGTGAAAAGATGTTCTAAGGTCGAACATGGAGAGACATCGTCTGATTACCAGCCAGTGATGTAAGCTGTTAACAGAGGTGAAAGGGATCACCGATAATGATGATGATCCTCAAGGTACTACAATACATTTTGTATGTTGCGAATAGATGATTCGATGTCGAACACCATGCAAAATATTTCGGTCGAAGGCCATTGATGTCAACCTGTCGCCAGAAGAGAGAAACTTGCCATTGATGTATGCAAGCTTAAAGCACTGAAAGGGTGTTTCTAAGTCAACTTCTTGGATGATAAGTTGTTGTCGACAAGAAGCAATTCATCATAGGAGGGCCTTGATGTATCCCACATCTATGACACAAAACCAAGTAAATGATTTTTGGAGATAAAAACGAACTGACGACACAAGGTTCAAGAATGGCGGTCACGAAAATGAAGGTTTATAGTATTGCAACAGATGAAATTTTAACTAGATGACTTCCCTTGAAAATATCGCTGACACTAAGATGAATTGGTAGCATTTACCCAGAAAAAAAGTGATGGATAGTATGATAGACCAAAATTATGATAACCATCAAACGAAATGTCCCAACCCAACTTATTCATGGAGATGAAGTGAAAGTGTCATGTTCAAGAGTGACTTGCTACCATAAGTTTTCAAGATTTTTTCCCATTTTCCCCAGTCATTGCTGACCAGTACCTCTTTATTTTTTATCAAGATTGAGGAGGATAACATATGCTTGTTTTATAATTTTCCCTTCAGGCAAACCCATCGCTATTTGATGTTTTAACGAGTCTAGTGATGGTGATACTTGGTCTTGTCTAAATGGACAAGTTTGTTAGTATTATTTTAACGAGTTTAACGAAAAGGATAACTCGGTCCTTTTCATGTTTAGATAGTTTGAAAAGGGATGAAAAGAAAACTCTATAAGCTCTTTTTCGTAAAATAATCCATTCTGTCCAAAAAAGTATAAAATAATACCAGAGAGATGTTGTTTCCAATACTTTAACGAGATGGAATAGACAAGCGCTTGACAATTTTTTCTTATTTAGAGAGTCTGAAAAGAGTTTAAAGACAACTCCATTTTGGGGAATGAGTGGTGTTTAGGGTAGAAACTTGTTCTGGTGATGTTGGGACTTCTCAAAACATGTTGATTTATGTGAAGAGGCCAACTAATAAGACCACTCATTGCAACTGTTCCTTAGAAAAGGGTAAAATAACCAACTAAGAGCATATGATCAGCCAAAGAGATGATGGTGATGGAATGAAACAACCAAGGCTCATTTGATAAAAGAGGCTGATAGAATGGAAATCACGAGGGTTAAAATGGACATGGGTTCATTTTTAGACAAGCTTGAACCATAGGGAACTATGCTTGGATTCAGTTTCATGTTTACACAAGCTTGAAATGAAAAACTATGCTTGGATTTCGTTTCATTTTTACGCAAGCTTGAAACGAAAAACTATGCTTGAAATGGTTTGCATGCCCCCATCATGATGAAAGGGAGAGTCTTCTGTAACCAGATGGAAGTCACTATGATGAAGCAGGATGGTTATCCAACACCTCTTTGCCTTCATCCAAATATGGATAGAGGTGAATGGGGTGATTCCCTTCACATAACCTACAAGGAAACTTAAATTTACAATTAGATGTATGCCCCCCAAGCTTCATTACATTCACCTAAGTAGACTACTCATGGCTATCAAGTGGATGGAATGAATATTCGTTTACGAGATCTAGTAAATAGACTCAACTAGGATTTTACGAGATCTAATCAAAGACTAGACTCATAACTTTGCTTCAGGGGACCTTATTTCATTTTTTAATGAGCTTGACACAAGGCAAGGAACTTTCCTCATATTCCTTGGTTTAATTTTTTAACGAGGTTGACACAAGAGAAGGAGCTGTCCTCATGGAACTATTTCATTTTTTAACGAGGTTGACATAGTAAAAGAATTATCCTCTTATTTGATCACAACTCATAGGTAGTCATGAAGGAGCGATCTGGTTCTAATGCCCCCAGTACATGATGTACACCATCACTGAATTGATTGTCATTTCATGTAGCAAACAACAAAGAGCGCAAACTAATGCATTTTCCCTAAATCAATCTATTTAGCACACAAAATAAAATCCTAAAATGCAAATACATGTATTTGTTTTCAGTTCCTCTTAATGTAAGTGATGCGATAAGAAAAACTAAATGCACAAATGACTCAAAACTTTTTCACAAAAAGATGGCAATTTACGACAATTTATTCTAATAGAGAAAGGAAGACTAAACGCCACTTTCAATTTTGAAGAAATATATTTTCTACACTTTGAATGAAATCAAATAAAATGCATAAAATACATTAATTGATCAGCTATGAAGGAATATTTTACAACACTTCACTTTTTTGACAAAAAAGAGGACTTTACGACACTTTTCTATCGAAATGACAATCGATCTAAAATATTTTTTAACAATGGATTGCAAATGATAAAAAAAATACACAAAAAAATTCAACAATCTAGTCTATGTGAGGCCAAACTAAGGAGATGAGAGGTTGATTTCAGAGATGAGACATCATTCATATTCAACAAGCAATTCAATCAAAGATGAAAATTGACAAACACTTCAGTTTCTAGATGGACAACTAATCTTCAAGAGATCATCGCACCCTACAGCAAGAGATAGTGCTATGCATGGCACCCTATCCATTCGGGAACTACTATGCATAGCAGGTCACAGTTCAGGACAGTGCGATGGTCACAGGGAGCGATTCTGAGGTTGTTTTTGGTTTAAATTTGATTCAATTTTCAGTGGATTAAGCTTCATTTCAAAGAAAAATAACAGGTAAAGAGTAATGGAATGTCCTAAGAGGCTACTAAGCTACCAACAAGGGCATTTTGATACTTTTTTCAAATCAAATGCTCAAAATATAAACTAAACCAGAGATTGACTGAAGTAGCATTTATCTACTACGCAATTGTAGAACAAAAGTGGTTCGAAGGTTTGCTGCCTTGCTTTAGACTCTGTCTATAGTTTATATAATTCTTCATAGAGAATAGAACAACAAAAAACAATCATCATTACCCAACAGAGTTGCCAATTTGTTTCTGGGAAAATTAGTATTTCTAAGAAATGCTAACCCTCTATTTTTGGTAGATAACCTATAAACAACATTCAAAGAAATTCAATATTTGTCCTATGAGTGACAAATAAGAGAAAGACTATGAAAGACCAACCTATAACATCCGCTTGATTCCTCACTTGACCTCCCTCTCCTTTGGCCGATCTCATAACTCCTCCTCGTACTTAACACGCTTGGAGAACACTTGCATAGTTACATAAACAAAGACTCGTCAAAGCATAATGATCCATCACAGCATAAACATCATAGAATTATAAATATGATAAACAAATGAATGCATTTACAGTTAACACAAACAAATGGGAAAAATCTTGAAGAACTTTATTGATAACAAGGAGAATTACAACCCAGAAGTCTGATCTAGCACCATCCTCCCAGCTTCAAGCCTTCTTCACCTCATGAATCAACAAGAACATGCCAACAATAACACAAGAGTCTCACCTCAATACTAAAACTAGCAGCACTTCCTTACAACTCAGAATAATTTAGCCTTTAGATCTCTTGGATGAGGGATCCATTTATACATGAGTGCAGGAGTTTGAGTCATCAATGGGGATGATGAATGCCTTTCTATTTTTAGGAATTGGTTCCATGAAAGAGGGGAATAGGATAATGTTTCCTAGTTCCTTTAGTCATCCTTGGGTGAACTCAGAGGGGCAAGTGGCACAGGAGAAGCTTCTAGAGGCTTACATGAGCAACTGACTCATCAAACACTCCTAGAATTTTGTCTAACCTCACCCATCGCACTTTACCGAGGGACATAATGTGATGCATAACACTTTGAAAGTGTGTTACCTGCTATGCATAATACCCTAACAGAAGACTTTCTGAAATGATCCCTTTTAGGCACTTTTTGGATGAATTTCTTGATGGAAATTTTGGGGAATGAGGCATTCAGATGACTAAGTTTCTTTAGGGTATAAAACAACTATATTAGGGGTTTATGAACCCTAATATCATTGACATGTGAGTTGGGGTTAATGTGCCCAAATATGTATATAACAAGTCTCTGCCTAGTATTCTGGTGCCACCTTTTTTCTCTGTAAGAGATTTGATCATATTGAAATCCCCTGCCAAAATCCAAGGGATATCATGATATCTCTCTATCAGCTCCTTAATGGAGGTGAGAAGCTTAAGTTTGTCTCTAGTTTTTGAGGACCATAGGAATTTGCAATTATGTAGATCTCCTTATCACCCAAATTTTGAATCACCAATGATAGATAGTTCCTGGATGCTTCAGCATCCAGGATTCCAAGTTTTTGGGGATCTCAAAGCGTAAGAATCACCCCTGTCGAGTTATCTTCCTTAACCTCTAGATACTCATACTTGGTTAACCATTTTCTATGTATTTCTCTCATCTTGTCCATCACACACTTAGTTTCGTGAATAAAAACCATATCTGGTTTTTCTTCTTTTATTATGCTCCTAAGATTTCTTTGTTTCCTTTTGCTTCCTAGACCCCTAATGTTCCAAGTTGTAAGCTTCATTAAGAAAGGCTTGTAAAGGAGTAATTGGTGAGATCTCTCATCTTACCTGAGTTAATCATGAGTTTCCCACATTCGGTTAGTAGCTCATTTTGTCCTTTTCTTCCTCTTTTCTTACCCAGGTTCTTTCAAGAGTGCCCCGATATTTCCTCCATTGTTTTCATCCCTCTATTATCTTGGCTATCATGGTTTCTTTTGACTCTAGAACCCTATGATTGGGATATCCAGAGAAAGAGTTGTTGAACCCTATCAAACTCCTCTTTTGGCAGGGATTCAACCCCTTTAGTAATTCCCTTCTCCAGAAACTTTTCTAGATCTAAATTCTCCCTCTCTAGAATCTCCTACAGTTCATGGTCCTCTATTCCCGCCTCACTTGGGGTTATCTCATGGTCCTTACTTAGATCCATAATGCTTGGTAAATCATCCTTTTACTAGTTTTTCTCTAGTATATCCTCCATGCTAGCATCCCTATCCTTCTTAGTGGGATTAGTTTCTGTTTCCTAGTTTGCCCCATTGTTTCCAACTTCTTCTTCTAAGATCTTGAAACTATTGTGGCTCGGTTGCCCATCCTCATTGATTTTCTTTTGGTACTGCTTTCCTCCTTTCCATTTACCACCCACCTTAGTGAAACCCTCGGGATCTTTTCTTGTGGTGATTTTTGTGTTGCTCTCTAGTTTGTTTGATGGGCAGTCTTTGTATAGGTGCCCATGTTCATGGAACTTATGACACCTAAATGGGACATGTTCATATGCCACCGCCTGCACACATTCTTTGTCATACACTTTTGAAATGATCTCGTCCAGAAGTGCCCCAGATAAGTCCATTTCCACACAAATCTGGGTGAAGGAAGTGTATTTGCCTCTTAGAGTCGCATCTAATATCTTTATAAAATGCCCTAGCTTGTTTCCGATAGCCTTTAATGACTTCGACAGCTAGTAATCTAAAGGAAGGGAGTAAAGTCCTATCCATATTGGTACTAAAGTGAACGTTTCTCGTTCTGGGACAAAATTCATCACCCAGGGTCACATGTAAAGGTCTTCATCAGTGTGAAAATAGGGTCCTCCCTCCAACACTCTGTCTTTATCTTCTAAGCTTGTGAATACCAACATAAAGAAGCTATTGGACCCAAGGTGAAGGTTTATTTCTCCCTTTGGTTTCCGGTGGTTCCTTATCCATGCGTGCAAAGCCTTCTTCATCGGCCAAATCCCCATAAATTTGCATATAACCACATGTTCTGCCATGTGATCTCTGTGCACCTATAGCGTTGAGTCACTTAAAATGACCCGAGGAATAATGGTCAACATGGGTTTACAGACCCTTGTCGCACTCATAGGTGCAACTTTCTGACTACTACACTCTTTCCTCTTCTCCCTACTATCTTCCTCATGATTCTCTTCCTATCTGTGAGGTCTAATATTTCCTGTGTTAATATCCTCAGTTATTACCTCCGTTGATTTCTTGAAGCGATGCAGACCAACACCCTTGCTTCTGCTCACAACTACTTGATTGTAGGAGGGAGCAAAACTCCCTCCTCCATGTCCTGCCATGGTTACCAGTGTCCAAAATCTAACTAAAACCCTAGTTCAGATTGCAGATCCACCACCAAAACCCTCCTTTGTAATTTTTTATTCTATCCCCTTTCTTCCTCCTCTTCATAATCAATGTAAAATAATTTATTCTCAACACACTTATCACCCTTAGTGTATTTTCTATTACAATTATAACAAATTATTTTTTCTCTTTTTTTCTCTAGTTGCTGTGGTGTCAACCTGTAGGTGGTGGAAAGCTAGGAGTCATAACACTTCCATATTTATAGTTGTCAGTGGTAGACCTCCTTGTCGCAATAAAATTTCTTTCCACCCTAAATGCATTCTCTAGTGACTTGGGTTCTCGAAGGGAAACCTCATGTTGGATGTTATCCTTTAACGTTCCAATGAAGACATAAATCAGATGCTCCTATGGAATATTAGTTTCATTGATATTAAATCTTTAGAAGTCCTTAATGTGCTCTCAACTAAACCCTTTTGTTTCTAATTTATCAATTGTCTAAAGAAGGTATTTATCTTTTTATGTGCATAATGTGTTATCAATTCCTCCATGAAAATTGTCCAAGTGACAAGGGATTTATGAGAAAAAAAATCTAACGATACCAGACAAACTCATTGGATTCTAAATATAATTATGTAATGTGTACCTTTTGTGTGTGTTTTAAAATGTGTAGATGAAAAAATTGGTCCATATGCAGTATCCATGTTACTAGATCCTTGCCATCAAACTTCCCCATATCAATCTTCAGAATATGGTTTTCCTTCAATCCAAAGTCCGAGTCTCTAAAATCGTGATTCACATTCCTTTTGTTTTCATCATGAGTTTCATGGACTACCTTGCCAAAATTAGGAAGCCTTACTTGTAGCAACTTTGTCAAACATTCCTTGTTTTATTTCAAACCTTTCGTGTCCCATCTTAAACAATCCATGTCCCCTTTTATTTTTTCTTCTAAACCATCCATATTAACATTCATCATCTCTTCATATTCATTTTTTGTTGTTCTTTGTGAGTGAAAATTGTTGCACTTGGTCCCTTAATTTTGATATATCAAGTTGCATTTCTTCTTATTTATGCACCATAGTAGAATTTTCAAAGAGTTTAATGGGTGTACAATTTTTTTGTTACCGATGCATTTCAAAAGCAATTAATGATATCTATGCTTCACTATGTCGTTTGAATCACTTCAAACCAATTTTTCAAACAGAATGAAAATTTACAAATGCGCACCTTTTAAGAGCTTGATTTTGAGCTTGTTGATAAGGTTTCGTTGAAACTATTATATCTCTATGATTTTGGCATATAAAGGTTTGAATTTGAATCCTATGGTAGCTCTATGTGCCTTAATTCCAACCCTCATAGTTATACCAAGATTGGATTCTTTGGGATAGAATTATTTGAAATCTCCCACAATGACCACATTATGGACGGGTTCAGTTGAGAAAACTTATATGGGATGCCATGTGTAAATTTTTTAACATTTGGACCTGAAATTGATACTCAAAAAACTATAGTTTATTCAATTTCAACAATTTTTTATGAAATTCAAATTTGATGATCTGAGAGAAAGTTATGACAATTTACCCCAGGACACCTGTTTGAGACTATATTTTGAAGCATACAAGAACCAAAACCTCCCTAGACCACATCTCAAAAATTATAGTGAATCAAGGTCTAAAATTTCATCCATATGTTCATCAATATTTGGCTTCCACATGGTAGTAATTTCACGGTCTAAAGTTTCACTGAGAATAAAATATATAATATATATATATATATATTATAATATATATTATATATATATTATAATATGAATAATATATATATATAATATAATACTTATAATATAATTATATATCAAAAATTCCACAACGACACGTTTGAAGCAGCAAAAAACTAGGTTCAAAAGCTCTTATACCAAATATTATGCATCCAGATAAAAATGAAACACAAAAACATTAGAAAATATAGATCAACGACTAGATAATAAGCTATTTCGAGTAGGAAATATTGTAGGAATTTACAGGGTAAGTTCCTCAGACAGAACACCAAAAGGACACCGCTCACAAATAGATCACAGATCAATACACCAGTAGTTTGACGTGGTTAAAACCCTCAGAGAGGGAAACAGTCCACGGCCTGCGCCAACGTGGCTACTACAGGCAATTTATTAATAAAAGAATGAAGATTTACATAAGCTTCTCTCATGCATGGTTAACCTACAAATGACCCTCCATGCGCTTTAAATAGAATTCATGGACCAATCGGGTGTCAAGCCACGGATCAAGTGTCGGTAATACCGAGGAGAGAATGAACCGTCGGATCACTACATATCATGACCGCCGGATTGTAAGTTACAAAATGCACAACGGTAAAGAAACACACTTTACCTAACTCTATACCTAACTCTATACTAGACCAAGTTGAACTTAACTATTTCCTATGTGTCAGAATATCCTAACATCCCCCCTTAAGAAAAACTTGGGATAGGATTGAAGGATTTACAAATATGACACAAGAGGAGAAGGAAGGAGGCACTAGAGCCTATCCCCCCTTAGTGACAACTTCCTGAACTCCAACCATAAATCGAAGTTTAGTAAACTTCACCTCTGTGAGA
>APFE031557453.1:401701-425482 GCA_000404065.3 Pinus taeda
TTTATGTTTTTCGAAATTGTATGTTTTATTTTTTTTAACATTTTTTTTTGTAAGTTTGGTAGGACTACATCTTCATCATCTCCAACTTGTCACCCAAATAGAGGGGATGAACCCAAGATTTTTACTTAAAATCTTACCTGAATACCTTTTCTTTTGAAAAAAAACTTGAAATGTCATCATCTTTGAATATAAATTTATAAAAAATTGTTATTTTTTCAACCTTTTTTATTCAATTTTTTCACAATTTGTTTTATTTAACATGCCATTTTTAGCAAAAAACTTCTGTAATACATATTTTTTAATTATATTTAATGCAAAAAGTGTTTTTTTTTTTTTTTTTAATGTTTAAATTAGTATTTTTTAGTGACAATTATTTTGTGTATTGAAGTACTAATTAACATATATAATTATATAAAAAATCACAACCTCAAAATATTAATGTTATTATTATTTTTTAATTTTGCAAAAAAAATAAAAAATTCATTATAAAAAAATATTGCAAAGAAAAACAAAAAATACATGTTTATAAAATCCTTAAAAAATAAATATCTTAGGACGAAAAACAAGAAAATGAATAACACAACTTGAAAAATGGTTAAATAATCAACAATAAAAAATGTGCATACTTAGAACATAAAAATATTTAAAGTGTCAAAAATATGTTTTAAAGAAAATGTTGATATTTTTCAAAATCTTTATGAAAATTGTTTGATGCTGTATAAGAGATTTTCAAAATCAATATAAAAATCACTAACATTTATAAAAAAAAAAATCATACATGATACATAAAAAATTTAAAATGTCAAAAATACTTTCGAGAAAAAGATATTCTAAACCAATACTTTTAAAAATCAAACCCATCAAACCAAAAAAAACAATAAATAATAAAATAAAAAAACAAATAATCAATAAAATTCTAATTTAATTAGTGATTATGTTTAACCTAAACAAAAAAATATAAAATACATAAAAAAAAATTAAAAAGCGAAAACAATTCATTTAAACAATATCAATTTATTTGTAACCCACAAATATTAAATCTATTATCAAAATCAATGCAACTTGTAAATGATTCCATTAATAACGTTAAAATACACTGCCTTTACTAACTTTATGCAAATGGTCCAATGAACAATGTTCAAAATATTGTATTTATATGCACACGATATATATGATTGCGTTGAATTTTTTAATAATAAATACTAACTTTATGCAAATGGTCCAATGAATAATGTTCAAAATATTGTGTTTATTAACATTATGCACATTGCGTAGGTGATTAGGATAGATATGACTGCGTTGAATTTTTTAATAATAAATATGTATATTGATTAGTTTTTTATATAATAATATGCATATAGATTTTAGCCTATGTTTTTTATATTATTTTTATTTTATTAATTAAATGAATATTATAAGTAATTTATATACAATTAAATTAATTTATTTTAATGATTCTGATAGCAATATAATTCGAATGCAAATATGATATTATTTATTGATTTTGACACATCTAAATATAAAATCAATAAATTATTTTACATCTGATTCTGATAACAATAAAATTCAAATGCAAATATGATATTATTTATTGATTTTGACACATCTAAATATAAAATCAATAAATTATTTTACATCTCAATTTTTTTATTCAGAAACAAGGTGAAGGGGACCATAAAACTTCAAAAATTGTGATACCATTCAACATTTTACTCATTCAATTCTTATAATAACTTAAAACTTAAAACTATTATATTTCGTAAGAACTTTCTAGATGTATTATTTATATTTATATATATATATATATATATATATATATCATTGGCAGTCATTATGGTGTTTAATTTGTGAATTTCTTTAATTTTTGAATTTATTGTTATGTTTTAGGAAGTACAATATTAAAATGAACTTTAGTTAAGTTTTAGGCAGTCAAATGAGCCTTGCATTCATCTTATGATTCGCCTTTGTCATCGCCTCTCTTGCTATGTATTCATTTCCTAAGAGGCATGATGTGTGAGGTGAGCTCCTTCCTCAAGTGTCTACGTGATATGCCACCAACGAAAATTTGCAAAGTGCTCAAACATGGAGAAAAAACTCTTGCAACATATTGGTTACCAATAAATCGATACCCCACCCCAACCACTTGATACCCGATACAATCAAGGTGCACGCCACCCTTGGTGTAGACCTTGGAGTATAATTCTTTGTCATTATATGAGACACACCCACAAATCGACCTTGAGAGAGTGAGTATTACAATAACCCCCCATTTTTTTAATGCAAGAAACCATAGCTACAAACCTTAATAAGCATTACACCATTATAACTTTAAAACCATAGCAAACCAGCCTTGAAACAAGACTAATTATTTTGAAAACACTACAGACTCAATAAATTAGTGTTATAGGCACTTGTAGGGGGGGGAAGACTAGGGACATTCAACCAAGAAAATGTTTCAATTGCTACCAACAACCCTACATAACAAAAAAGACCAAGATTGAATTTTAACTCTAACTTGTTAGATCCAAAACCCAATAAAACATATATAACCAACACATCAACAACACTAAGAAACTTTCTACCAATGCAAATAGCACACCAGAGAGGGATTAATAGGGAAGACCAGAACTTAGCGGCTAGGAGAACAATTACTATGACCAACAATGCCCACCATCTATGTATATAACCCAATCTAATTTGCAGCTTCATCCAGACTAGGTGTTCCACTGATTCCCACCCGACCGTGCACACAACTGGAGATTCGTCTTCCCCGATTAGTGCATCCACTCCTATAACTATATCGGACTTCACCTAAGTCTTGAAGGTCCAACAGGTTAATACCAAGAGACCAAGAAGGCTTAACACATGCACTCAAAGCAGGGGTTCCATCTCCTCACCTTTGCTCAGGCGACAACCTCTACCACGACCCACTAGAGCCATAATCCTCACCAACCTAGCGATGTTACTAATATCCACCTGTGCTATTACATGCAGGCTCTTGCCACGAATGAGCCATGACCTCTGGTTTTTAATGTACATCACTTTGATAGGGTGGTGGGTTCGTCCCATAAGACTCCACCTTGACACTCAGATTCGCCCACATTAGGGAATTTTTCTATTTTTTGAAAAGATAAAATTAATTGTAAATATTTTAGAAATCAATTGTACATATATATAAAAAAACCATTTTTATCCTCTCTTTTTTTTTCTTTTTTGGTTCAATGTATCAAATATCAATACTAACTACATCCATGGAAAACTTACCTGTGTCTAGGTGAGCCAATTATCTTTTATTTAGAAATGGCTCCAAGGGAATGAGCATGCTAATATCAGTGAGACTAGAACTGGGGCGGGGAAAATAATAGGGACTCCTCCCTACAACCTGAGCTACATCCACTTGACACGAATTTTATCCATTAAAGAAACCAAATTTAGATTCACAATATTTTATAATTCATGTAGTCTAACTAATAGAAGAAAATGACCATTTCTTGAACACTTTTCTAGTTAATTTTGTCAAAAATCCAGTAGAGATTTTTTAAATCATAAGGTTAAGTTGTTCAATCTGCAAAGATTGAATGTCTTAGAGATTTTTTTAGGGTGTTTAATCTATTTATGCGTTCAAAAGTGTATTTTAAAAAACAAAAAAAACAAAAATTCACAATCTTACTAAAAATTATATTATCAAATTTCGACAAAAAAACTTATTTCATTTATCACTTAGACCTTTTATAATTTATAAATATTATAAAAATAATACAATATTTTTCGATTAAAATTTAATTACTTTTTATGAAAATTAATCAACATAATTATAAAATTTATAATTTAAAATTAATTCTAAAATAGCTATATTATTGTCCCTGTCCTAATTTTCCATGTTCAAGGATTAAAAAAACACACACGACTCTCAATCAAACAAGATTAGATTAAGTTTAGAAGTTCAACCAATCATGATCCACTAAAACCGGTGGACAAGTTGCTAAATTAAGAAAAAAACACCTCAATCAAACAAGATTAGATTAAGTTGGTAAGCTCACCAACCATGGTCCACTACAAAGGTGGACAACTTGCTATGATAATGCTTACCTAAGAAATTTTTTCTTATCTTTTCTGAACGTTGTGGGGGTGGGTGAAGTGGATGTCTACAATTTTCACGTTGTGGGGTGGGTGCAATGGATGTGGGGTGGGTGCAATTTTCATGTAAATTGTGAGTGAAGTGGGTTGGATGTTTACAAACGAGTGGGTGAATGCTGACAACTATTTTGAATTGTTGTGAATGCTGACAACTATTTTGAATGGTAAGTGCTTTAATATTTGTTAATGTGCTTTAAGTGGTGAGTAGACTTTATATTTCTATTATCTATCTTTGTCATTTGTGAATATGATTTTAAATTTGTTTTTAAACATATTGTTCCACTATGTTATAATGGGACATATATTAAAGTAAAAATGGAATTATTTAAGTGAAATTATTTGAAAGAGACCTTTTGCTTTTCCTTGAACATGGAAAATTAGGACAGGGACAAATGAATGTAAGATGTACATATAATTCCACTCCTGTCTACAGCAACATATAATTGCATTAAATGTTTCATTGAGTATGAATTAAGATTAGATGCTAAATTAAGATTAGATGCTAGCTGTTTCTTTTTGGTAGTGAGGGCAAAGGACAAGGACAATAGTGTAAGATGTACATACTCCATTAAGTTTTGCACACCTTAGGAATCCATAAAATATATTATTTATTCGAAATTCAGATAAGATGCCTATGGAGTCTAATAAAAAATAAAGGTGCTTTATGGGCGTTTTTCAAAGAAACATAAAAGGAAAACTCCTCATAGAGTCCTCGACCAATGGCTAACTTGAAGAAGCCAAAACAAGATCTATGGCATAAATTTTATTTAATTAATATTTATTTAAAATGGAGTTTATTAGAAAATAAAATTTTAAGTTTAATTATTTTTAATAAATTATAATTTAAAAACAATTATTATGGTTAATTCAATAATGTAGATTATAATATAATAGGATTATAATACAAAATTTAACATAATATATAAATTATATTTTTATTTAATAATTTTTAATAAAAATGAGTAGGATTTGTATTAAAATTTGTGTCTGGATGTAATAATTTTCTTTTTTCCTCTAGGAAAAATCGTAATTTTACTAATAGTAACAAAATTACATTTTGTAGACGTTGAAGCACATATCCAAAAGCAAGTCAAAGACTGTTGTTCAAAAGACACAAATAAATAGAAAGAAAATAATGTACAATTTGGGAGAAATTAAAATTTTCTCCCCTTTTTCTTCTCGACCTTTCGCCACTCCCCTTGAGTCGACAATGACAAAGCAAGTGCTAGAGAAGTGTCCTCTACAGGGCGACGATTTTCCTTGTCTGAATCTGAGTGATGTGAAGTATGATGTCTTTTGGCATTGTTGGTATCCATTGTGTCTGGTATCTTCCCTGGCAAATTGTCCATCATATCATGTGATACAAATTCCTCTATTTCTGGTTCCTTGAATGTTGAGTTGTTCTCTTTGGCAATGGGGTGTTCCTTTTCCTCTTCTTCCTCCACATCAAGGACATCTAGGTCTGGTGGGGGGAATTGCCATCCCTTGGGTTGTTTTCCTACTTTCTTCTTCCTACGCACATCTTTTTTAGCTTCTGGGCACATATTTTGAAGATGTCTTGTTTGGCGACAAATTCTTCATCTAAATGCAGTGTTTTTGTAATCTTGTATATGTGTCCAACACCCCTATTTATACTTGAGTTGTATTTGGTCTGGCAATCCTTTGCTGAGATCTACTCCCACACAGATGCGTGCAAATGTGTAAATTTTTTCCTCCATTCTTTCTGTGTCCGTTTTAATAAAACACCCAATGGTGTTGCCTATCCAGATAGGACTCGATGGCTCCAAAAATGTAGTGGTAGGTTGTGAAGGTGAACCCAAACCGGCATCCGTGATACAGCTATTGTATTTAGATCAAAATCTGGAAACCATGGAGTAATGAAGAGACCCGTGGATCCCATGAACCATGGTCCTTCCCTCATAATGATGTCCCTTTCCTCTGATGTAAGAAATTTTACAATAAAGAATCCTTTAGAACAAAGATAAATGTCACATGTATTAGTCGAGGTTTTGAAGACCCAATGGAAAAGGTCCATAGGTTTGGGCCAAAAATAATTGAATCTACATATTACTGCTTGTTTTTCCATTATAGAACAATACTCATCTGTTTCTAGAATATCCGTATTTAATTCTGAGGTGAAACTTAGCTTATCCACAATGTATATGGAGATTCTATGCCAGCTTGCTTTGTTGATGTTTTTGTTGTTTTCTTTCCTTCAAGAATGTTCTTGAAGGATAACCCTTCGCTTTTTTCTTTTGGTGTGGTTGTGGGATTTTTGCTATGCTGCATCCTATGCCACTGTCTGTAGGATTTGTTTTGTGTTGGTTTGTTGCACCTCCTCTCAGCCTTAGATTGAAAGTGATGGTAGACTCAGGTAAAATTTTGTAGACCATAAGAGGTTTGTAGTCTTGGAGTACTCTGCCTCCAAATATCAAAACCTATGATCCTGTAGGATAACCATATGTTGGCAGATGTTGTGCTTCAGATACTATACAGTTTTGGTAACTTGCACCCATGTGTCCTCCTAGAAGGGGTTTTAATGAAAACTTGAAAGGGAAGAGGGCTTACCAGTGATTCAAGTTTTGGTTTTGTTTGAGTGAAAAATTTCCCATTCTCCTCAGATTCAATGCATAACTTTGTATTCCCAGTGCTTTTCTTAGGGGACTGAAAACACCAAGAATGGGTGAGATCTGGTTCTGGTTGAGTTGCATCGGTTGCTCTGTTGGGTAGATACTAGAGTGGAGGTCTGGGAGAGCTTAAGATCACCCCCTTCGCCACTTTTTCCATCAACCCCTCTTTTCCTTTGGCCCTGGGCCTATTCAGATCCACCAAATCCACGTCAGTGTTGACAAGAATCCTCCTTCTCACTTGACTGAGCCGCCCCTTATCTTTGTCCATGGGTGTGGTCTGAGCCGCTGCGCCCTTCCCTACTTTCATTGTAGCTGAAACCCTAGCTCCAACATAGGCCCTCTCAAGCCCTAGTTCATTCATTCCATATTTGGCTTTGGGAGGCTTAATTGCATTCATGAAAACCCAGTGCGATCTGGCCAAATCTACACGTAGGGCTGAGCCAAGCTTGGCACCATGGAAGAACGACAAAGGCACAAGGCGACCGATAGAAAATGAGGTGCCATATTTAGGAACTTCAATGCTTTATGCTTTAGGAGTTGAATGCTTGTCATCCATGTTCATCATAGCAACCCCTGCTAATAACTTCAGACAGCTATGAAGTAAGTAAACCTGGTAAAAACGATCTTGCAAATTGATTTCTCTAATTTTTCCACTCCCATCGGGATGCAATAATTATCCAAGAAGTGAATTAATTTTTTTTTTTACTTTTTGATTAATGATTTTTTCAAAAAAAATGAAGAAACTGACCTTCTTCCAATAAGAGCAAGGAGGGAAAAGTTTCAACAATAAGTCTTCTAGTTTTTATTCCTATTGTTAAAAAAAAAGCATAAATAAATTCTAGTAAATTGCTTACATAGAATAATGCAGAAATACTACATTTCTATAAATTGCTAGAGGATGGCCCACTACTTGCTCCACAAAAGTTAGGACCAAAGTTATTTCTATTATGAACATTCTCGCTTCATGTTTTTTTTTAATATGTCTATTTCTATATTAATGCAAAATCTTTTTTCACCGAGGCCATGGCCTCATGGAAGCTAGCCCAGAGATTCAGCATGTTTACAAAGCTTAGCTGATCAATACTCAATGAATACCCATCTGAGTATTGCCCTGAAGGACTGCCAAGCACCTAATCATGACTAATGCAAAAAAACCAAAAACCCCCATTGTTGTACATAGAAATGAAAATTAAGCAGGGGCCCTATGTCAACAGTAACAGGAAAACTAGACCATGTTGAATGAATCGAGAAACACTACCTGGAGCACAAATTTGAGTACAAACTTCAGAAGCAACTAAGACTGCAAACAAGACCAGAGACCATAGACTAGTAGAGTGCCCCCCACATAGGGGAAGCTGGCTGTTAGAGTTGGAGCACTTATCATGATAGTAAGGCCGGTGATAAGTGAATATCCTCGAGCATACTAAATTCCCAAAAAACCGAAGAGCAAACCTGATTAAGTTTCATTGGAGGGGTCGGGCCGCTCTTCGATGATGCGGCAGCCATACTTGTAATCATCTTCGTCCTCAGAGGGGTAGCCCTCTGTACTTGTAGAGCCTCCACCTATAGGAACACTTGGGCCCACCTGTTCATTCATAATTTTTGAAGCTGTGTTTTTGCCTGAGCTTGAAGCCTTGCTCAGCTCAAAGTTCATCTGCATGGTACCAAGTCCATCTTCTGCCAGCCTTTCTGTCATCGCCCCAAGGGAACCTGCTATCTGACCAGAATTGATTTGTTTAAGCTCTATGGTAATAGAGGCCATGAAGGAGAAATTTCCATGACTGCAGGGGAACTATAGTCGAGCAGTGTTAGTCACAGTATTGAGGGAGCTCACTGCAAAATTGTGCAGGCCTCTGCCCCTGCCCCATCCACTTCTTGTAGATGGATACCGATCCATGCGAAAGTCCAAACAGAAATTTGAGGAATTCGTCATGGAGGAGGAGGCCTGGTGGTCGGTTTTCCCCTTTGAGATGCCTCTCCTACAGCTCATCCTCTGGCGAAGTTTCAGCATAACCGGAAGACCAAAATGCTCCAGGTGGCTTGACAAACTATGGAGGCAGGGAATGATTAGCATAGTCTTGGCTTCATCACCCAAAAGGGTGAGATGGAGAGCAGCGGATAAGTGGCTAGCGAGATTGCAGGTGTGGGAGTGAGGAGCTTGAAGGCACAACCAGAAATTCATCCATCGAACCAGAGCCTAGTGTATCCCGAGGAAGGTTCAAGAATGAACCTTGATAGCTACAAAGGAGGGACTTAAGCAAAGAGGAGAAACATGAATGAGGCAAATTGAGGGCACCATGCTCAGGAAATAAACTAACGGAGGAGGAGGGACAGGTTGCATTAAAGCAGCATTAAACTTGAATGCATGGGAAGTAATGACCGATGCAATGGGAGGTCGAGAGAAGGTGGAGATTAGCCACGCACCTGCCCAAACTGCTGCCCATGTACCTGTACCATAATCAGACACCCGGATCTGGGAGGAATAAATCTTGGTGCACCAGGAGAGTGCAATCGCTTTTGAGTTGTATATCAATGGAACTATTCAATGGACCAGAGAAGAATGGGAGCTGCTGATCGGTCCCTTGATTAGCTAGTTTGTCTGCTACCTTATTAGCTGTTTGCCGAATGTGCTTGAAGGATATGTTGCGTGGAGTTTTGAGCCATTCTTCAATTTATTCTCGCTTCATGTTACCGGTGGCGAGGAATGCTATTTTTTGAGCACAATTAAATAGGAAGCGAAAGAAGAGGAGTAATTCTTCTCGATCACCTTAATAGTTTCCTCATCTTTTAATAAAGAGACCTTTGTGGAAAGATTTACCACTATTGTTGGAGGGGCCTATTATGGATCTTCTTCATCTTTAAAATCAGGAGGGACCTTTGGAAAAATGATATTTGGTTGATCTACTTGGGTCGCGTTATTCTCACTTTTTGCTTCAGAAGCATCTAGGACTTCAAAGCTATTTTTGGACAGGGGTTGATGCTTAGATTCAACCATACAAGTCTATTGTTTTTTACTTCCATTCTTCTTATGTTTCCTTTTAACAAGAGTGAATCCTTGCATGTCTTTCCTTGAGTTGGAGGAGGTGATGGAGTTGGGGAGCTTCAATAAGCTAAAGCTTTTAGACAACCTTTCTCAAACTTTCTATATTCACAACACTAATTACATTTCAAAGGAGCCTGTTCATAATCCATAGCTTGGAGATGAGACCACCCATCCAGATTGTGCTGAATCATCATAGGGAGGCCTTTGGAAAAATCCATTTCAATACAAATTCAAGGGCATAAATAGTTATTCCCATGATCCATATCACAAGTAATTTATTTTCCTAGTTTATCTCCTATGGCCTTAAAAATGTCTTCGCCCCAACAAAGAAGACCAATAAAAGGCATTCTAATCCACATAGGTGCAAATGATATTTACATCAATGGATTAAATTCAAGAGACTAATGAGTGAGAAACAAACTTCTAGTGCCCATAAAATAGGGACCCAATTTATAGATATGGTCTCTATCTTCCTAGCTTGCAATGAAAATAAATATGTTAGGCCCCTATACTACTAGTGTAACCCCTTATTATTATTAGTACAACCTCCTTATTATATTGTTGCCCCCATGTAATCCCCGTATTGTCACTATTATGCCCCATAGAAGCCCACTATTGCTATTATTGTGCCCTTACATTATTATTGTTATGTCGGCTCTAATTATATTATGACCCTTTGACTCCTATATATAGAAAGGAGGTCTTGTCATTTGTATCATCCAATAATTTTTCATTTGTGTAATGTAAAGGAGGTTTCCCCCTTAAAGAGGCTGAATTCTAAGGCATTTATCTATCTTTTCTATCTTTTGTGTGCTGGTTTCATAACATTTGGTATTAGAGCTTTGGATTCTAGGGTTTCACTACTCCAGACAAGTCATCATGGTATTTTCGCTATAACCTTTTTTTGCGACGTTTCATAAGCTAAAAAAAACCCCATTTAAGAAGAGATCTTGTTGATCTGCATGTCTGAATGTCAGATCTTGTCTCGCTATATTTTTAAAGATGTGAGATAAGGAAGTTAGGGTTTTTGGAAGCTCCAAAATTTCATCTAAAACAGGTCATCATGGTATTTTCGCTATAGCCTTTTCGCTACGAAATTCCAGAAGCTAAGGAAAAAACCCATTTGAGAAGAAATCGTTTTGAATCTCGGGTCTGAATTTCAGATCTTGTCTTGCTGTAGTTTCGGATATCTAATCTGAGGAAGTTAGGGTTTTTGGAGACTCCCGAATTACATCCTAAATAGGTGACCTTGGGAAAATCATAATAACTTTCTCTCTGAAAAACAAATTGAAATTTTGTCAGAAGTTATAGAAAGAGGACAGACTGTAGTTTTATGTGCATATTTTTCAGATCTTAGGTCGAAATAGTGACACGTGTCACTTCGTACAATTTCGCTATACTAAAACATTATATAATCAGGTCCTCTTAGGAGATTGGGCATAACTCTTTCTTGGATAATCAAATTCTGATCAAACTTACAGGATTAGAAAGAGAACTCAGAGGGCTACTGAAGGAGACAATTTAAGAACTTTGAGATTTGAAGTACATAGTTACAGTGATTTCAAGATCGAGCTCCTGAAATCAAGAAAAGGCGATGTGAGGAAGTTTGATGGAAAGGATCTAGTAAATTGAATACTACATATGGAGCAATATTTTGATCTACATGGTGTGACTGTTAGAAAAGGTATGTGTTGCATCTTCATATTTAGAAATGGATCAATTTTTATGGTATAAAGGGATTTTTTCTCGTAAAAAACTTTCTACCTGGTCATTTTTCACGGAGGAAATGATAGCACATTATGAGGATAAAAAGAACAACACCTTCGATAGAGAAACACCAGAGCAATTGGAAGAAAAAAGAGAAATTGTGCTTTGTTACAAAGTGGAAAGAAAAGTTATGGAAACAAGGAAGTATACCCCTCACAACTATAAATATGGAAGTGTTGTTTCTCCTAGCTTTCCACAACCTACAAGGGTTGCACCACAGCAATTGGAAGAAAAAAGAGAAAAAGGGCTTTGTTACAATTGTGATAACAAATATATTAAAGGTCATAAGTGTGCTAAGAATACATTATTTTACATTGATTTTGGATAGGAGGAAGAAAAGTATCAAGAAATGTCAAAAGAAGAGTATATACATGAGGAACCAACATCAGAGAAAGAATAAATGAATCCGATCATATCTTGTAAAGCATTGGAAAGAATTACCACTCCTAAAACTCTCAAGATAGAAGGAGATATCAAGAAGAAAAAGGTTCAAGAAGTGAAAGATCACATCAAGAAAGAAGAAATGAATTCGACCATATCTTGTAATGCATTGGACAGAATTATCACTCCTCAAACTATCGATATAGAAGGACGTATCAAGAAGAAAAATTTTCAAGAATTGAAAGATCACATCGAGTCTCAAGAAATCAATCTGACCATATCTTATAATGCATTGGAAGAAATTACCACTCCTCAAACTATGAAGATAGAAGGACATATCAAAAAGAGAAAGGTAAGAGTATTGATTGATTTGGGTAGTACCCATAATTTATTGATTGTAAGATAGTCAGGGAATTGAATTGCTTCCTATATCTAGCGCCAAAGTGTCAGGTGAAGGTTGCAAGTGGAGGAACCATAAATTTCTCTAGAAAGTGCCATAATATCAAGCTATCCATGGGAGAATATGTAATGAATAGCCCAATGCTTTCCATTCTAATGGGTGGTTGTGATGTTTTACTAGGAGTCCAATGGCTGCAAACTTTGGGTACGATAACTTTTAATTTTGAATAACTTTTCTTGAAATATTTTTAGGAAGGAAAGGAAGTTGAATTGAGGGGTATTGAAGGAAAACCTAGAAATATAATAAATTCTAATAGCATGACAAAGCTTCTAAATAAATAACAACAGGGTGTAATTGCACAATTATGTTCACTATAGAATCCCACATTTAAATCATGTATTTCTCTAGATATAAAAAAAAAAAATTGGACAATTATTACAAGGTATTTGAGGCACCCAAAGGCCTCCCACCTATTTGTGATCATGATCATGCTATTCATTTGATTCCATGAAGTGTTCCTCCAAACATCAGGCCTTACATATATCCATATGCCCAGAGGAGTGGGAACTCATTCAAAAGTTGCAGAAGATCCTAGCTCAAATAGTATTATGAGAACTTGACAAGGAAGGAAAAATCATATTGGAACCTAAAGCAGTCACAGAACCAAGAAATCAAAAGCTACGAAATAGATCAATTTTAGAGTATCTCATCAAGTGGAAGAACTTGCCTGCGGAAGATTCCACATGGGAGGACAAGAATTTATACAGAAGCATCAAGAACTACTCAAGCATTGAGGACAACACTTTTTGAAGGAGAGGGGCATGTTAGGTCCCTATACTACTAGTGTAACCCCTTATTGTTACTAGTACAACCCCCTTATTATATTTTTGTGCCCATGTAGCCCCCATACTATTATTATTGTGCCCCATAGAAGCCCACTATTGTTATTATTGTTCCCTTACATTATTATTGTTATGTTGGCTCTAATTATATTATGACCCTTAGAATCCTATATACAGAAAGGAAGTCTTTCCATTTGCATTATCCAAGAATTGTTCATTTGTGTAATGTAAAGGAGGTTGTCCCCTCGAAGAGGCTTATTTCTAAGTCGTTGATCTATCTTTTCTATCTTCTTGTGATTTGTTTTCATAACAAAATAATGTCCATTTCTACAATAGAGAATGTTCTTGGGTTCATGATTTTCCTAATTTTCAAAATTATAATCTTTAATGACTTCAAAACTTGGCCACAAACTAGCGAACTTTCCCGTAACCCATTTTCCTTCAATAGTACCACAATTTCTTTCATTAAGGAGAGAAACCCTAAATCCAAAGAAGGGTTTGATTATGCTTCCTTCACAATTTATTAGGGGTGCCCATTGTTCTCGCATAAAACACAACCAACAAAACAACCCAAAAGCCACTGCGTCAATCACTAACCCACAAGCAACTTTGAGTAGCAAAAAACTCAGATTTGTGCACAAACTTCATTTGACACCACACTTCCACACAACAAAGCCAAACTCCACAATCCCACAAGAAACTTTGAGTAGCAAAAAACTCAGATTTGTGCACAAACTTCATTTGACACCACACTTCCACACAACAAAGACAAACTCCACAATCAATACAACATCCAGCTGCGAGTAGGGGAACTTTCGGTGCAACTCCACACACTTCTAGTGTAAACACAACACTTTAACCAAATTGACAACACAAACAAGGATTTGTCAGATTCTGCAACATAGAATAGAGTTTGATGGTGCCTAGGGTTTCCCCAGCCGCAGAGAAAGGGTTTTTCATAGCTCTTCATCTCACAACCTAATATACATATTATAAATTTTAATAAATGTAATTTTAATCATTTATTTAGGAGTAGTTTAACAATTTTTTGTTTTTTGTTTTTTTTGAACCATTCTTTCTTTAAATTTGGTAGGAATTTGTTATATTCACAAGTTTGAGTTGTTTAGTTTGTATAATCCAAGCACGCCATAGGTTTTTGAGGGTGTTGAATCTAATTATACATTAAAAAAGGCATTTCAATTAATAAAAGATCATAATATGTCTAAAATTGTATTATCAGATTCCTAAGAAGAAAAGAAAGAAAAAAGAAGAAAATAAAAGAAAGAAAAAGATAAACAATACTATTAATTTAAGTTAAATATTAAGATATAAAACATTATAATTGATATATATAAAAAAATAAGATACATCTTTGTATTTATTGATTTGTTTAAAATGAATAAATTATAAATAAGTATATGTAATATTTGAATTGCAACTTTTTATATATCTCATTTTCTTTTTCTTTTTTTAATAATTTCTTGATTTTATTTATGATATAAATCTAACCACAATATTTAGAACTATTTTGGTTAAAATTTATGGTATAATATTGAATAGTAAAAAATAATAATATACAATATATTATTTTTATATATGTAATATAAGAAATGATGATTTCTCTAATGTATTATGTTTTTTATATACAATTTATCGTACATGTACATACTTATGTGTACCCATGCACACACATCTTTGATGGTTAAATCAATCAGTGATCGTTAGTTTTATGAAGACATGGCTCGTTATTTCATGCTCTATGGAGGTATCTATTATGATTCCTAGTGGATTAAGTGTACTAAGTTTATATCATTTAGATTACACTAGATACCATTCTCAAAATAGGGGGAAGTGCTTGACAGCTTCTTGAATTACTTCAAAGGAACACACAATCCCCAATGGTTAGCTCAATTGGTTGAATCATTTTCTAAAAAAATATTGTAAATAGGAAGACTATAGGCTACATGTTTGAATTCATAGTTCCTTGAGGTTAGCAACCACTATTGTTGTTAGAGATTGAATTGACCTCCTAAATACTTTATGGATCTTATGATTTTTTCCTTAGAAAAAAATAAAATATTTATAAGCCTAAAATGTTAGCTTGAATGGTTAATGACAATGTTATTTAAATTTGATTAGTTCCATCCTAGTATGATCAAAATTTGAATTACTTTGGTTTATGTTAAGGTCCTATAATAATAGGATTCATAATTTTGAATTGTCTATGGTTAGTCTTGTAATATTGTACATACTTTTGTTTTCTGCAAAATGTTTTCCCATATTAAAATAAAAAATGTAAAGAGGGTATGTCCTAAAAGAATAATCAAAGGGCAAAAAGAAAAGAAAAAGATCAAAAAGGTGAAATATATGAACCCCGAAAAAGAGATTAAAAATAGAACATGAAAGTGTAAAAATTCAAATGCCACTCCATTTACTTTATGTTGCAAAATAAGATTGTGTGCAGCTTGTCGAAAATGCCACAATCCATGATGGTCAAATAGGTTATTCCTGAATCATTCATGCTTGAAATTTAATGTTTATAGATAGAGAATAAACATCTAGCCAAACTGTTTAATCTTGGCGGATCGAGAGTTAGGTAGAGAATAATAATGAGCTCATCAGTTTAATCTGAGCCATCGGAAGTTATAAGGTTAGAATTAGATATCTTTCTTATCAAAAGAAAAAGAAATAAAGGGCCAGCAAGCTCAAATGCATCCATTAAAATGAAGAGAAAATGCTAGGGAAGATAAAGGGTAGGTAGAAGAAATGTTGCAAGTGCACAAGGTTGCTATTTCAAAAACACATTCATCATGCTTAATCCTGTGTTTCATGTGCAGGAGGAATTGTGAAAAAGAAAGGATATTCACCAAAGTTTGTTTACTAATTTCCACTCATTTCACTACACCCCCACATACTTATTTTCTAATTTCCCCTCACTATCCCTTCATTATCGGAAAATACCCTTTCCCCCCATTTTAACCTTTTACCCCTTGGTTCCACACATATCCCTAGATATTAACCTTCAAAAACCATTCCCCGTTCCCAAAAACCCTTTTCCCTAGTGTGAAACCCATTCCCCATTACAAATATCACCATCCCCCTTTATTAATTTCCATGTTCCCTTAAAAATCAACAAAAACCCTTTGTCCCAAGTTTCTTCTAAAGTCCCGCTTTGTAAATCCCCCACATTATAGATTCCCTGACACCCTTTTTAACCCACCAACCCTTGGTGCAGCTAAAAAACCCTATCATATAGCCTATGGTCCCACCTTTATTAACCATTATCTTATATTAAAAATCCTGACATTTTTCGTTAATTAATTACAATTCTTTGTAGTTAAACCTCGAGCCCCACCAACCACTATCCTGACTCTGTCTATGCAACTCAAATGCATGATATCCCTCCAATCTCCCACCTCTAGATCTAACAACTCAAAGCCATATCACGTGGATTCATCGTCTGACTGTTAACGACCCAAGAGCACGTGAGGTTTGTAGTTTTCGTCAGGCATTGTTCTGCTACGTGGCGACACTAGGTTATATTGTGTACTCGCGAAAAATATCACCTACCATTCAAAAGGAGTGTGATGTTGCACAAAACCACCTCCCCGCCTAAAGGAAAAACTTCCCACTGTTCATTTTCCAAATTCTGCACCAAAATGTAACCGTTACTGGTTAAAAGGCCGAAAAAGCCCCAAAATTCTCTTTTCGCTCATTTTTCACTGCAAACTACTGTAAACCAATTGTGACACCTTGAACCTTTGAGCAACCAATTTAGCCACCTTTTTCCACCTAAAGATGTTGCAGACACTAAATTGAAGTAGCAAAACAACCAGTTCAAGCCTCAGTACCCTCTGCAGTTACCACATAACCAGGTTTGTGCACCGAAAACCATTAAATTCCAAGTATTCTTGAAAGAAGCAGAATGGCCCTGTAAATTTAAATTATAAACAATAATTATGAAAGGTTAATTGATTAAATTAATTAAAAAAACTTCTTGAATTGAAGAAAAACCTACTGTACATCCCAACGCCTTTTTTATGGACTGTAATTAGCCTCCCATTGTTCTAGAGCTTCTAAACCTCACTCCTAAAGACTCAAAAAGCATAATTCAATTCAATAAACCCAATTATTGCTTCCCAAACCTCTCTAGATGTAAGACCTCTGCAAAACCCTCACCTGGATATTGACCACCTTGCATTAGCCGATAGATACTTTCACATTAAAGACACTGCTTCCCCTACCTACCTACTAAAACTCCACTGTTGGAGTAAAGAAACATTTTTAACACAGAATGATGAAATTCACCTATGGGAGTCCAATTTTCCCAAGTAATTGTTCCCAAAAGTACACCTATTCCAAAAAATAATCCACTTCTGCCAAGCTTTCTATATTCCTAGTCAAAGAGCCATAGTCACCCTTGACCAGCAAGTTTTATTCACCATTACTACATAATCAATTAATCAAATGCTCCAAATCCAGCCAGACCCCAATGAGACCCCACTCTCCATTGAAGGCTTACTTGAACTCGACATCAAGCTAGACCTTCTTAAGAAGGCTCAAAGTTTTCAAACCTTCATCATAGAGGAGTCTCATACTCCAACAGATAGTCCTCCATATGCTGCCACCACTTTTTTATAGAGAGGAAAACAATTATAACCATGATTTCTTACATTCTAGGGCACACCATAGATGAACATGTGGATGAGGTTGTCCTTACTTTTCTTTCTATCATTTTCCTAGGCAAGCCTCCTGCTACAATTTACAACTATGCTCAGTTCAAAGTAGACAGAATCCATGAACAATCATTAGACTACCAAATGAGAGAGTCTTCAAATATTCATCAATGTTATTTCATATGTTCTTGTATTTTCAGTCAGACAAATTTCCAATCAGCATTCAGAAGTTAGACACCAAAGGCAATCCAAGACATGTCATCTAATGGACATAATTGATCCAAAAATACTCCATTGTTTTTTCCTATAAAGACTTCATTGATTCATTTGTGCATCTAGTAATGAACATGCTAACTAGTTTTTATCAGCCTAGGATCAGTTAGGAGATTAAAATATACAGTTGGAAAAGAACAATAACGTGGGAGATTGTTATTTATACCAGGACCACACAGAGATAAGGATATATGGATTCCAAATAGCTCCCTACAAACTGCCCAAATACGTCCCATTGAGGATATTTGCATTAGAATACTTTAGGCAGATTATAAACTCTGATGAAGTCAATTTCCTATCATCTAGGGAGAAGACCCAGTTCAAAATGAAAAACCAATTGGGCCCCTTTATTTGTAATAATAGGGAAGCTAGACCAGAGGCTGATAAGATTTTATTGGGTCCTTTCATACATCATCCCAGGCTAGACATTGAGAGATTTTCGAACTAGTCAGAATGGGTGGAAAACCCTTTGATAGATATGGATAGTATTATAGTAGATGTGGAGAATACATTAATAGACGTGGAAAAGCATATTGATACTAGTTCCTTTCTACATGTTCCAATCCTAGAAGAACAGATGAATATTCCTCCTATTTTGCAGACTACATCCAATGAAGACAAAAATGCAAAGAGAACCATGGAAGAAGGCTCTATTTCAGCCATGGAAACCAGAGATAACCAATTTGAGATCATTTATAGGAAGAGGCCCAAGCTTAATCCTGTAACTAAACAAGAAGACACCATTGACACAGTGGAAATCACTGACATTGAAATAATGGTTGGAAGGAATAAAGGCCCAACAACTTTAGAAGAAACACACCAACCTTCTACCTCAGTCACCAAACTTATTGATAAACAACTCAATATTGAAGTCTCTTCATCCAGCAAGCCCGTAGATAAAGAGAAAGATATTAAATAAAAGTACAAGGAAATTAAGTTGAGGAATGAGGCATTGAAGGCTGAGACTTATGCCCAGTACTTCAAGAAAACACCTGCCAATCAAAATAGGTTAATGTCAACCTTTGAGATTAAGACTAGGAAGACGCAAATGACATTCATGCAACCTACAGTCCAACAACACAAATCATCAGCTGACTACAAGAAGACTAAATTCAAATTTTTGGCTAGGGATGTTCACCCTATTGACCAAATTGAGTTTCACAAACAGGCCGGTGAGATGATCTACTCCACCATGAAAAATAAAGCTATTATTATGCACAAACTCCAAGGCTCACTAGATAATATCACAACATAGTACATGCTGGAAAAGGCCTCCTCACAGGCCAAGGACAATAAAATCAAGTCACTGGAAGACTTGGTGATTGAACTTGTGTATATTCCCAGTGATGTCCAAGTTGCAGAGAAATTGATAAAGAAAAAGAATGAGGATATTACTACTTTGAAGAAGTTGAAACTACCTCACTCAGAGCATCCACAGACAAAGGAGGTCCTTGAAAGCTACACCTAGTAAGAGGAGATGATGGACCTCATCCTCCGATTAAATGATTAGTTAAAGGAAATGGAGAAGGAATTGGACATTTTGATACAGTTAAAATAGACCAGGCTTGAGAGAGTCACTGCCACTACCATTCCAACAGTCACTACAACAGTTCCATCAACCTTGGCAGCTTCATTGGATTCTATAGCTCCATTGGCTACAGTCCTTCCAGTTGGAACAACATCTACATCAGCAACAGATTCGACAACAGTAGCAAATCAGCCAACTGATGAGGCAAGAAAATTGGTCAAAGCAATGGAGGACATGTCCATTCAGACCACAAAGATAAATAAACTTAAAGAAAAGATAACAAGTTTAGAGAACGAGAATAAGCTTGCATAGATTATGCACAAGGATGAAGTTCAAAAGTCAACCAGGTTGACTGAAAGAATGAAGAGATTGGAAAAAGAATTGACATTAAAGGAGCCACTTGGCCAAGCTAAAGAACAGTTATGGGCCAACATCATTGACTCTATTAATGATATTTGGCCATCCATTCAAGTAATCTTTAAACAAAATGATTTATTCAAAGAGGCTACAAAAGAAATTTAGAGAGTTAAGGCTGAACTGGGAGACACGCTAGAAGAAGCCACTAGAATAATCCATTTCCTTATCTCTAAAAACAAATATGAGTTGCAGGAGCTAGACATACCTAACAGGACTGTAACCATAATCGAGGTGAAAAAGGTTCGCACCAAGAGGAATTTAATGATGAACCTTGAAGACAAATGCCAAACCATGCACCTGGTTGTAGACAGGTTCACGGTTAAGTTTGATGTTCTAAGGTAGAAAGGTTTGCCAAATCCCTTTGTGGCAAATGATAAATTGATGCCACGAGAAGAATACAACAGGAGAATCAGAGAGGTGGCAAGCGATCAAGCCAATAATTCCTCTATGAAGGGAATTACTATAGGAAAGGTTATGTAACAAACATTTGAGAACTTATTTTACCTCCACCATGAGGTAATACACCTTTTTTTGAATAGGCCTACCTTTGCTAAGTACACAAAAGTAGATGAAATTGATAGGAAAATGGTAATATCAAATTACTAGATGCAAATATTTGAGAGAAGTTAAATGACTTACTGTAAAAGTGCATAGTAAAAATGAAAACAACACAATGAAATAAAAGTGACAAATCAACCAAATGAAAGAGTATCAGGTGAAAGTGTATCAGTTAAAAGGGAAAACTAAAAAAAGAATAGCCAGCATAGAAGACCAATAACAAAGGAGAATAAACAACAAAAGATCAAAGAATAAAACATCAGAGCCTAATAAACAAGGACAAATTGTAGCAGTTGAATATTTGTCTCTATTTTCTTGCATGGAGATATTTCTTTCTCCTAGATTAATTCCCAATATAGTTTGAGATATTTTGTAATTTTTTTTTTTGTATAAATCTTCATAATTCGAAGTATAGAGTGTGGATTTCGTGACATTACTATAGTTGTATTGATATGAATAGTAAGGGTTATTTGTACCATTTTTCAAGTCAACAGACTATACTGAATAATAAAGAGATTGCAATATAGGATTCATGTGTTGGGCCATTTCAGTGAAGTACTTTCTTCTGTCAAATTTTTATTTTCTTAAGTGTTTCACAAACTTACATGTTATCTAAAGTAAATGAATTAACTGTAATACACAGAATTTGATTAAGTACGCTTTGTCTTGAACATTTAATCATTTTAATGTTTTCTTCTAATATCTGGATTTGAGAATCCTTAATTTCTCTCCCATCCCCATTGACCTCTTTCACTTCCTTCACTATCTAGTTTAAGGAAACCTTAATTGCTCCTTGGATCTGATTGAAATCAACTTCACCATCCAACCTGAAGATCTGAAATTACTCAGCTACCTTGCCCTGTAGACACTATTTTTAGAACTTGATCCAGTTTTGTTTGCTTGACACTTGACCACATAGCCCAATGATAAAAGACATCCCTCTATCAATCTAAGTCAGTGATTCCACCACCAAATCTAAATCAAAACCCAAGTAAAATCATAACTAGCCTAAAATCAATTAACCAAACAAAGTTAAATCATAAAGAGAGATCCCTCTTTGAGCATTAGGAAGGCTAGATCCTAATCTCCAAAGTAGGTTTGTAGTTACCTCTATTATTTCTTTCCTAACAACTCTAGAGACATTTTGGAAGTGATACAGTTTAGAACAACAATATTCCAAAGGTTTATGATGATGTATTACCAAATCCAGGTTTTTATATATATATCTATATATCTATATTTATATATATATATATATATTATATAATATATATATTTATATTTATATATATATATATATATAATATTATATATTATATATATTATATAATATATATAATTATAATTCCTCCCTCTTCCAAGGGATCTCCAGATGGAGAATGGTGTTAACTACCAACTGCAACATGTTAGAAAAATTTTATATATGACAAAGAAATGAAAGACATATAATATGCATAAAAACACAAACACAAAACCAGAGAGACATAGATATACGTGGTTCACCCAGTTTGGGCTATGTCCACCTTGAACAACCAGTCCTTCATTTCTATTATCCAGCAAAATGAAGAGACACAACCTACAATAGATCTGTTGTAATATCCTCTATTTTCTCTCACAGTCTCACCTATCTGTTTCTTGCTCTGAGAATACACATACATCACACAGCCTCAATACAATTCCCTTATACAAAGAGAGGGGTTGCCTTCTAGGGAAAAAAACCTTAAACTAAACATAAATTCTACCGTCAGATCATCTGCCTAATGAATGGCCCAGATTGACTAGAAATAACAATACTTTTACAAGGAAATTTTACATATGTTTTTAGCTTCGAGGGTGCTTCCCCTGAAACCCCCACCGTGGGACCCCTGGCCCCTAGAGCCCCCAGCCAGAGGGGATTGGCCCCCTTGGATCCCCAAGCTGGGAGGGATTAGTCCCCCTGGACCCTCGCGGGGGAGACAAGTCCCCCACGCACCGCCCCCCCCCCCGCATGGAGGGGTGTACAATCTTCCTAGGGTATACATCTGGCTGAAAAAAAGACCTCTAAATAATCATGCTCCACACCCAACAATCTCCCACTTGGAGAATGATTGTAGCTACTCCACTGCTACTTCATTTGCTGGACAATGACTCCTCTTTAGACCTGGATATTTCTCATCTTCATCATCATCCTTAAAGACCAATTAAAACTGAGCATATTCTCAATTTCTCCCTGGTAACAACTTTTTTTAGCATATATGCAGGATTCTGGCTAGTGTGTATATTTTCCAGCTTCAACTCTCCATCTTCCAGCACTAATCATATGAAATGGTACTTGAGTTGTATGTGCTTAGTCCTGGAATGAAATGTTGAGTTCTTTGCAAGATGAATGGCACTTTGGCTATCACTATATAACGTGCCCATATCATGCTTCTTACCCAATTCATCCATAAATCTTTGTAGCCAAACCATTTCTTTACTAGCCTTTGTAGTAGCAACATACTCTGGTTCTGTTGTTGAAAGTGCAACAAAACTTTGGATTTTTGAAACCCAATTGGCTGTTGTTCCACCTACAGTAAATACATATCCTGTAGTGCTCCTCCTGTTATCTCTGTCACCTATCATATTTGCATCAACATATCCTTGTAGAGAAATGTTTGAACCACCAAAGCATAATGCTTGATTTGTGGTACCTCTCAAATATCTGAGAATCCATTGCACTGCCATCGAATGTTCTTGTCCTGGATTGTTCATGTACCTACTTACAACTCCCACTACATGTGCAATATTAGGCCTTGTGCAGACCATTGAATACATTAAGCTTCCAACTGCTGATGCATATGGAACTTTAGACATATAATCCATGTCTTCTTGGTTCTTTGGGCACATTTCCTTACTAAGTTTGAAATGGCTAGCAAAAGGTGTACTAACTGGTTTTGCATTGTGCATATTAAATCTTTTCAACACCTTTTGTATGTACTCATTCTGAGACAATTTTAATTTGCGATTTTTCCTCTCTAGTGATTCTCATACCAAGGATTTGTTTTGCAGCTCCCAAATCCTTCATTGCAAATGAATTTGCCAATTTTCTTTTGAGCACATTTATTCCCTGCATGTTAGACCCTACAACAAGCATGTCATCTACATACAATA
>APFE031557461.1:0-12030 GCA_000404065.3 Pinus taeda
GGGACTATTGAAGCCTTCAATAAGATTTTGGAGAATGCACTGATGAAAATATACAATACAGGGTGAACTGACTGGGATGTGTGCGTACCTGCAGTACTATGGGTTTATAGGACCACTTGCAAGAAGCTAACAGGGCAAATGTCATTCAGACTAGTATATGGTGTAGAAGTTGTAATGCTGATAGAGCATATTGTGCCTAGCCTGTGCATAGCAGCTCTCACAGGTATGGTGGATCATGAGGCCTTGGAGGAATGACTCACGCAGATGATGGAGCTTGAAGAGGATCTATTTTTAGAAAGGATCCAATGCAGAAGTGGCAAGACTTGCCATATTTGTTCACAGAAACAGATGTGCAGGAAGTCATCATGAAGTGGCCTGCAGAATGGCACACCCTGTTAGACTTAGCTGCAGGACCAAGCGTGCGTGTGGAGAGTTTTGCCGCATAGAAAAATGAGGAGAAAGATAAGCAGGCTACGCAAAAAAATAGGGAAGCCAAAGAGAAGGCTCAAGTGGAGCAAGAGCACACTACAAAGGAGCATGTAGAACAAGAATAACACGTGCCACAAAAAGGTGAAAAGTCACCTTCGCTGACAACAGAGGAGGAGGAAATTTAAGAGAAAGGAAACGGAGGAGATGAGGGGTTGAGCACCCCATGCATTCTGAGGAAACATGGCAAGGAACAACAAGAAGGTCAAAGGAAAAAGCAAAAGTTAGATAAGTCACAGGTGGATCCCATGGTCTTAACAGAAGGTGATCTCAATGAGATCGAGGATAAAATCAGGGATACCACAACCAAGGTGCTATAGCAGTTCGAGTAGCCGTACATGAAAATGCTAGGGAGCATCTAAAAGGATCTGCTTGAGCTGCAAATCTAGGAAAGTAGAATAGAAGTGGGCACTAGAAAGGTGAGCATGGAGTAAGTGAGCCTAGCACCAAGGATGAGAAAAGCATCAAAGTTAGTAAGGTCCCTTGACATTAGGACTATTGCATTGCCCGATGGGTCCCTTCACCCGGAATTAACCATTGATCACATTATCCTAACCATAATCAAGAATATCAGGCTAAATATAGTGATGCTCTCCAATGAGACCCTCCACGCGCTACATGCAATGGTGGAAGATGAATTGAGAGCCTGAGAGAAGTGCACCTTAAACCTTATCAACGAGTACAAAGTGAACAATGAGTAGAAGTTCACGGAAAAGACACAGGCTCTGAAGGAAAAGGAGATGTTGTAGGTGCATAGTTCACAACTAGAGTCAGCAGTCGCTGAGGCATGCAAGATAGTCCCTAAGCTCCACGTCTCGTAGGATGTATAACCAGAAGAAAAGATCTAAAAACTAGCCGCAAGTGTGTGCGTAGCTAAAGCCGAAGTTGGACGAGTTCAATATGAAGATCACAGAGCTGTGGTTAAAGTTGCACCCCACGACTCTGCCTAAGGTTTGTGAGTGGCGCAGAGCCCTGATAAAGGAAGGAATGGCCACCCTGGATGCCATAGTCATTGATTGTATGGCATTGTTCGTGCAATAAATAACATAAGTAAGGGAGTTGCAGCGACAGTATGATGAAGTCAAGGTGACCATAAGCTCCATTGCACCAGCGCAACACCTTACTAAACTGGAGGAAGGAAAGAAACTCCTAACACAGGTGGAGGAAGCATAGAAAAAGGAGGCCTTATTAAAGGCCAGGTTGCATCCATGGTTGGAAGAAGCTTATCAAGTCACAACAACCATTTAGGATAAGCTTAAAGGCTTGCACTAGACACAACAAACAATGAGGCTGGCAATCGAAGGACCAGTTACAGAAAAACTGGTTGAGGAATTCAAGTAGGCAGCAACGCAAATCGTTGTCGAAGTTGTAATAATTCAGGTGGAGATGGGGGGTCTTCACTATAAGATTGTAGCACCAGTAGTGTGACTCGAGGGTGAGTCTCGATCTTTGGGTTGGGGGCCTATTGGGATGGGGTCCCCTCGGTCAGTTTTGGGTTTAAAATAACCTAAGTTTTGATACATTTTTGTAATTAATGTAAAGTCTTCATGATTTCTTGACATGGAGCACGTATATTATTAGGAATAAAAGGGGTTCTAGCCCATTGTTTTATGTAAAGTATGAGTCATTTTTGAGATCCATTCATGGTTTGCATACCATGGCATTGTATGAAAAATTCTATAAATAGGTGTATTAGAGAGTCTAAGGCGGATGTCTTGGATGATAGAAGAGAAGTGATAGTGAGAAGAAGTGGGTCAGATAGGAGAAGAAAGGCTCTCCAACTGAGTGCGTAGAGGCCTTGGTAGAATTCTACAGTTGAGTGCATGGAGCCCTGTACCTGAGTGCACAAGGTAGTTTTGAGTCTGTAATCCTGAACTAAAGAACAATAAAGATTATTTCTGTAGAATTCTTGCATTTTTCTATTTACTATTATTAATATTATATGTGTCAATGAATGATGTTTTTTATGGATTATTGATGGATTATTACGTGATTCTCTCTAATAAGTCATAATAAATGTACGCAATGTAGGTTAAGTACTTTTTCAAAGACTCTGATGAATTTTGTTATGTTTACTAAAAACTTAAGGAGATATGGGTGAACACTAATTTAGGGTTGTCCTATGATGCGTGTAAGTGGATAAATCAATTGTTAAGGGTCCACAAAGACAGATCGTAGACCTTCATGAAGGGGAGATGGAAGTTTTAACATAGTTGCAATAACGAGTCCTAAGGGCTTATCGATTTGTGGGAAGGAAGATATGAGGTTCTCAAAGACAATGCATTGATCTCTGGATGTAGAAACTTGGTTTCAGCATCCGCCCATACTGCTTCGGGTGAGACTGCAGCCTGCACTACGCAGGTTGTTTCCGAAAGGACCAATAGTGTAGGGATTTTTTGGTTGGCACAACTAACTCTGAACCTGGGTCAGGACCCCCTAAGCCAACATTTTGCAAAATTTGTGTTGATGTATTCTAGCAATCCATTTTCATCCAACACTACCTCCATGTGATCCTTCCATGCAATGAAATTTGAGCTTCCTTCCAAGGGATGCTCAATTCTCAACCCATTGAAGGTCATTTTCCCAACTCTAAAGAGATCCTACTACACTGAACTACAAATTCGATCCTCCTGGGAAACAACTTCAAAATTTCTATTCTAGTGTGAATCCTACTCTAATACCATGTAGAAATTATGGTGTATATTTGTAACTGTTCATGAAATTTTAATAAATATCACAAGACACAAACTTACTCTGTTTCTCTATGGAATTCAATTCACAATTTAGAACAACAATCGAATGCATCTAATGAGAAATTAAAAACCATTCACATAATATTTTTCCAAAGGAAAACAATCTACTAAAAACCCCTTTTTCTGCTTGCATTAATTTGATGAATAGAGATGTAATACAATTGCTTTGCAAAACTAAGCACAAATTACAAGTGAATAACCTATCTCTCTACTCACTAAGAAGATTTGAACTAGACTTAGTCAATTCCTGCCTCTTCTTGAGATCCTATTTCCTTGCACAATTCCTAAGTAAATTATGCCCCTATTATTTAGGAATTTCCTCCAAAATGCTTGTGCAATTCCCAAGATTGATCATCTGACTGCACGTAACACCTTTACACTGAAGACTAGTATACAATTGATGTTACACAAACTTGGAATCTCCACCACAATTGGGGAACTTGAATTCTATGCACGCATTAGGTATTTCAGGTTGATTGATTAGTTAACTAGATGATCATTGAGTTTGACTAAAGTCTCACTGCACAACTAACCTTCCACTAGTTCCTCCAATAGTTAGAACTGGTTTAACTAAAAACAACTTGAAATAAATGATCTTGATTGCTACAGATTAGAAATCACACATGCTTAATTGAACTCTAACTCCTCTAACTCAAATTTACTAATCTAGCTATGTGACAATAGCCATGTCACACAAGTTAACTACATCCAAGTTGTCTGCATATGTGGAAATTCGATTTTTCTCAATTTAACCAAGGCAAAATCAAATTGAGACTTTCTTGTTGCATTTTTCAACATCCTTTCATCTCGTTATATTTAACAAATTATCATTTGGTTCTATGCCTACTTTAGGTATTAATATATTAGATAAATTGAATATCTTCACCCTCATTTCCTCTAGGAACATGTCCTAGGCCTTTTTGAGGGAGGTGGGGCATATTTCCATAGACTCTTCCTTCACATTTTTGAAGGACCATATTTCTCTATGTTATTTTGTGGCATGCCAATTTTTCTCCCATAACTGTCTATGTATGGCTATATAGGTTTTTCAACCTCCTTTCACATCTCTCATGTCTATGTGTGACTAATGAAATAATTCCACATGTACCCAAACTTTATTAATATGTCATGATGTTGGGCGCAACCCAACTTGGCCTAGCTTTTGGTGAAGACTCTGCTTTTTGTGGAGTGCAGTGTGAAGAAAAGAATGCATTGGAGTGTGAAGTGTACCCCATAGTAGATATACCATACAGTTTATGCGATTAGGGGAGGACCAAAACTCCTCCTTTTTGTTAAAATAATGTAATGTTGTAAATGATGAATGGTTTTGACCATAGTAGCTTGTATTAGGGAAGTCCATAGTATATGGACCATGGTATTGCGATGATATATCCCTCAATGTAATAGTATATATAAGGATGAATAATAAAGAAGGAGATATTTTGGAAGAAACACATTGAATGGTTTTATCTTTGTGATTTTTGGTTTTTGAAAAGAAGGCGAGGCTCTGCAGCTGAGTGCACAGAGGCCTAAGTCTGTAGTTGAGTGCACGGACTACCTGTAGATGAGTGTCTAGGCCAAGAACTGGTGTGGTAAAAATCCTTTATTATAAGAAATAGTTCTTGTGGAAGTAGTCCCACATTGGGATGAACCACACTAAAATATGTGTATTCATGTGTTTATTTTCTTATTATCTATAATAGCGTAACAGTTTATTATAGTTGTATATTGTTTTAGTACAGTGAGATTTTATGGATATATATGATATGTTTTAAGTGATGAATGTAATGCGGCGAAGTAATGTATGAATCCAAAGTAACTTTTGAATGTTAAGCAGAAGAAAACACAGGAATACCACATCTTTGCATCCCTCAATGCTTCATAAACCTGGTTCTATGTCCTCCCATAGTCACTTCAGGTGAGACTAGGATATACTTGCAGGTCGTTGCCGAAAGGGCCAGTGATTAACGGTCTTATTGGTACACATTATAGATCAAAACTGGGTAAACCCAATCTAAACCAAAAAATGGTTCCATTTATCAGGAACATGATATTTTTTAGGGATACGTGGATGCGGCATCTGTCGAAGAAAGAAATTCAAGATTGGATAGAAAAGAAAGAATGAGAAATTGCATATCAAGAGAATAGAATTCATCGTCTATCATCTAAGAGGTGGTTACAGAAGTATATTTTTGAAGATCAATATGAAATTTTCTTCGATTCATGTTGAGTTGCACAAGTGGATATCAAGGTTAACCAAGAGAAAGGACTATTTTAAAGGATATGAACCTCAGGAATGGACTCCTAAATTGATACAACTACTCAAGATCACTAACAATAGGATTTCAAGAGATTTTTATTTCTGGATTGATAGCATCTTGGGAGGATTCATTACTGAGTTCAAGATAGACTCAACTATGTCATATAGCAAAGCAGAATGACAATTTTTCAAAGGATCGCGACGTAAGTATTTGAGATCTCTAAAACTCTAGATTAAGATTCTTTTTGTATGAAAAGGGAATTTTACGAATGCAATTAGATTATTAGATTACTTATGTTTGGGAGAACATTTGAAGAAGAAACAGGAACAACACGAAGTGGGAAGACATATAGAGTAGACACTAGAAGAATATCTCATGGACAAGATCTGGAGACCTTCATAGAAACTGACTATAGCCATTTCTTGATTGAATTTGAAAGTGAAGAAAGCCTCCTTAAGAACCCCGAAGTATCTCCGCAGTATTCACCTTTACGGCCTGAAAGTTCGCCGAAGCCATAATCGAGTAATAATTAGGGTGCTTTTGGTTTTTCCCATCCCCCTACCTCCCCATCCCCCTCCCATTCCGAATCCCCCTCCCATTCCGAGAAGAAATATGGTCGATGATATTAAGCTACCTATTTTTAAAGTAATTGGGTTGGAGGATCCAGAGTAGTTCTAGTTTTTATGTGAAGCAGTATCAATAGCAAAGAAGGTCCATGATGAAAATATAAAGACAACACAGCTCATCACGACATTCCAAGATAGAGCATTGACATGGTACATGAAGTATTTGAGAAATCATTTCAAATCATTTGCAGACATTAAAACAACATTGGTAAAAGAATTTAAGAAGTTCAAGTTTGAGTTGAAGTGCATCACTGAGTTAAAGGAGATCAAACAAAGTCCTACCGAGTCTGTTTTGGAATTTGACTAGAGATTCAAGGAATTATTGGATTAGGTAAGCTTCGACATAGCTTCATAGCAACATAAGGAATGGTTCATAGCTATGCTACTACCACATATCAGATTTCCTTTGATGCAACAAAAGATAGAAACTCAATCCGAAGCTCTAGAACTAGTGATGAAATTAGAAGCTTCGCCTATAGGAGATAAAAATGCAGGTATGCAATAGATTCATAGTCAGTTTCAAAATTTGACTATGTAGTTACAAGATATAAAGAAAATCAAAGAATTCAGAGAAGCAGTGTGGCGTATGAAGTGAAAATCAGAAGGCCACTCTAAAGAAAAATGCCCTCTCTTCAGAAATTTCATGGCTAGCGGAGCATTAAATCCCTTAAATGCAGGATCTAGCCTATGGTGCAAGATATGCAACATCACTCAGAAGATTGTTACCTATTACAAAAATATGTGAAAACTCCAAGAAGCTTGTATTGCAAATTATGTAAATTAATAGGACATGATGAGAAGAACTGTCAAGCGTATGAACTAATGATGGAGCACAGTGCTAACACTTATAGAATGGAAGTAGGAGAACATGGAAATGAAGGCAGTGCACAACACAGTGGTTGAGGAGGCTACGAAGGAAGAGGTCGAGGTGTGGGAGCTGGTTGAGGACATGGATAGATTATATGCTATAACTATGAATAGGAAAGTCATTTTGTGAGAGATTTTCAACACCGTACTACAATATGTAAGTATTGTAAATATTTTGACCATGTAATTGAAGAATGTCCTGTATTTATGGAAAAAATGCAAGAAAAAAGGAATCAGTAGCCGACATAGAATATTCGAATGATGACCGCTGAAAGAAGGAATGGCGAACCACAAATTCGTATTGCTACTAAAAGTGGGCCCGTGACCAGAAGTGATAAAGCATATGAGAAGAAAGAATCTGAAAGTACATGGGTTAGAAAAACTATTGAGAAAGCTCCTATTTTTTAAATTCAAAGGGAAAAATAAGTGTTTATGGAAGCAAAGTGAAGCTTTATGAATGTTGGAGCTTCAACCTCTAGTGCACAACCAAAGTAGAAAATTAGTTGTGATATATCATTAGCTTTGACACATAGTCAAGTTTTGATATAGAAATAAGCATCGACATAGGATCATGCTCTGACACAGGACCAAGAGTCAGCAAATGAAGGAGGTACTTTAAAGTCTTTTCTGTAAACTTGTATGAAATTATTAAGAGACCAATAGGCTATTTAAGGGCTTCAGTAGTTGATAGATTCTTGTGCATCAAAATAAACATCGTGAAGTGAGCTGCGCGCAGTGAATAATTTTCATCGACAGAAGAGAAATGGAAGAGAAATGAGGCTTAGTGCGTAGATAGGAGAATATGACATGGATCAAGTTATTATAGATCTGGGATCTGATGCTAACGTTTTGACAAAGCAGACATGGGAATTAATGGGTACGTTGAAGCTACAATGGCCTCCTATTTAGTTAACGATGACAAATCATAAAAAGATCCTCCCCTTAGGAAGACTACAAGATCTAACAATGAATATTGAAGGAGTTCACACTACTGTTTACTTTGAAGTAATAAAGATCATTGATGATAGTAACCCTTATCCTCCATTACTTGGACTTGACTGGGCATTTGATAACATGGCTATAAGTAATATAAAGAAGAGACATACGATATTTGAATGGGATAATATGAGTGTAATTGTTCCCTTGGATCCATCAAAAGAAGCAAGGTATACAAAGCCAGTTAGAGAAGAGTATTACACAACTGATATAGACAATAGCTAACAATTGACAACAAAGGAACATGATTTTGTTAAACCTATTACAGAGCGCAAGCTAACTTGGGAGCATGATAGTTCTTATACATCAAACTCAGAAGGATAATTTCTTTGGTTTCATTTCGGGATGAAGCTTCCAGCAATGGACTTCATTGTGCCACTCTCTAGAAATTTTTTTACATATTGTTTTCTCTCCTTCCTTTTTAATGGATACATTTTTCTTTCCCTTGAAACCCTTTTCTTTCTCTTTACCCTTAAATGGTAATGTACTACCTTCTTCTAGGGTGTTTTCCCCTCTTGCCTCAAGATGAGTGATTTGTGCACACACATCATCTAGATTATTGGGATTAAATATTAAGATAGTATGCCTAAGGTAATTGTGTAAACCCCCTATGTACTTTAACAATGTTTCATGTGATTGCAAACCTACACCTAACATGCATCAGACACCTTCTTCTTCCTAGTCAGACACCTTCCTCTTCCATGATAGACACCTAACATGTAATGTAAGAGCTAAATGGAAACCTAACCAGGCCTTGACTCAACCAAAATGGCCTCAGAGTATTCATAAGCTATAAATCTACTACCATGAATTTGGGCAAGGAAGATCTTGAAAACAAATTGGTACAAGATGCTACAAGATTGCTACTTCTTATACCTTTCCAAATTCCCAAGCAAATTAAATGAAAATGATATGGGTATTTTTTAATTATTAATTAGGATGTATTAGGACTCCATTCCAAGTGGAATCACTCAAAAATACCCTTGTTAACATGTGCTAAAAAATAGCAAAAAATTACTACTCAAAAAATCAGAAATTAAGAATTAGTGAACTAATCCAAGTAGCTCATTCTTTTCAAAGTTGTTCCAAGTATTCATCATGATTGTGAATCTTTAAGTAACCTTCAAGACAACTCACTTCAATTACTTAAGCAATATATCCCACAACAAAGGAAGCATGAACACTAAATGCAAAAATAGGAGATGCAAGTGAAAAATACATCCAAAGAAAATAAAGAAATTATACAATAGGGGCTCCTCGAATGGCCAAGACCAAGGATAATCAGTAAAACCTTCGTGGTATTCACCCATGGTATTGAAAGAGTATAACCTATTTAAAGGGGGAATTAAACCATCCTAGATCCACCTTAACTCCAAATCTACCAAGGGACGAGAGGGATCAAATATGTTGAGATGCAAACCACCTTTCAGAGTAAAAAGAGATTTGAACCCTCTCCACCGTTGGTAGATCCAGAGTTAAAAGGGATCTAGGTTGATTTTAGTCATTTAAATATTTCTTTTGTATTAGTAGTTGAATTCATTTAAATTGACAAAGTAACAAGATGAAAAAACCATATTTTTGTATTAATTAAAAAGCACCAAGAGTACATTGAATACTTGATATCACGTAATACAATCTCATTGCCACTCTGAATACCACTTCCAAACTATTTTACATCCATGCATTGTAAATTATCTATTAAAATAGTATGGTAAGGCTTCACACTAACTTTAACTATTAAACTTCACCACCAACTTTATCTTAAGTAAATTATCTAAAGCACATACACATCTTTATTGTAAGGGAAACAAAGCTCTTCTCCAAACTTAATCTCTACCAAAAATGAGGAAAAGAAATAAAGAGATGACATTACCCACTAGATATTTCTTATAAATATATAAATAAGAAATGGCAATGTTAACAATAATCCAAGTAGATCACATATTTTGGCAATATGCACACTATAAATGTCTTTAAAGCATTTAATACATAGTAACTAGAATGTTAGTTCTAGTATCCATATACATACCAAAGTTCCTTTTAAATTTCATTTGCATTATATTTAAATGGAGATAAATAAGAGTTTCTTAAGGCTATAAATAAGCCTCAATGTTATGGCCAAAAGTCTTTTCGCCACTATATGTAAAGTGAAGAAACCCATCTTCATCCTTGTGCTCCTCATATACAGTGCACATTAGAGCAGCTGCATAGAAATAAATACACAATAAGAAATTGATAAGCTATAACATAGATAAGGATTAGATGGCAAAATGCTCATTTTCTGTTTTTTTAAAATGTTTTTTTCTACGTAAAAAATGAGATAGCAATGAAGTTTAACTTAGAACAAAGTAATGACATAGAGTAATAGTGGAAAAGTTGTAACTATGATAAAACTGATTCAACTAAACTTACCAGTTGGTGGAAGCACATTGTTCACAAAAATAAATATTGCTTTCTCTTCAGTAAGCTTTATTTTCTTACGTATCATATATACAAATTGTCCCACAGTAAAATCTGAGGGAACCATATATCTGAAAATCCAAAATTATAATAACATTAATTTTTTAAAAATGTGATAGTACTCTTCAGGCATCCACAAAATATGGACAAATTATCTTCTTACGAAAACAATAGTTGTTTGAGTACAACATTGTTACTTATCAAGATGTATTCTAACAATGTATTCTAACAATTATCAAGTGAGAGAATCAAAGAACAATGAAGTATTTGATAAAAGAGTCTTACTTTTTCTGGTCAATATCTGGTACGTCACTTCTCTCTGCTTTTTCAACAATAACCTGCAATTTGTTTTCATGGAGAATCAATAAGAGAGCACATTTTATAAAAATAAATGTTGAGAAAAGATTCACTCTTCATAAGAAGTTTTAATCAACAAAAAACAAAACTATTGAAATGAGATTTCATTTTTGAAATAATATTATATAGCAAAATATCTAAAAGATCTAACCATCAAAAAAATAACTTATTCTAGAATTCATTTGAGCTTACAGGTATCTTATTGGGGTACTTGTCATGCATTGCTTTAGCCTCCTCTTTTCTCCTCTCTAACAAAGATCCCACAAAAGTTATTCATCCTTTCTAAAACAAATTTGAATAGAACCAGTGCAATTAAAAACAAAATACAAATACAAATTACAAAATTTAACCCATTTTATATCAAAACCAACGTATATTGATTAGAAAGTCATTAATTTTTTCAATATATTTAGCATGAATAATTTTATTTATGTAACACTCTAAGGAAACTAGACATTAATCAATCTTCACAAAAGAGTTGAAATAGTAAAACTAATAAATACAAAATTAAACGTTTAATTTTAATTGCTATTGGTTAAGAAAAAATTCAAATAAATATTCTCATTTTCATCTAAAATATACACACAAATACAGAATATTAAATATTTACAAATTGATAATTTTTTAAAAATAGGACTATGGGAAGAGAAAGATATACCCAAAAAACATTTGCGCAGCACACTTAACCCTAACCGTTGAAAGCTAATAAAAAGAACTGTTACCACTCCAAAATTAACCCTTGAAAGCTAATAAAAAAAGTGTTGCCGTTGCAACTAAAAAAGAATTCGTGCGAACGTGCAAAATAAAAAGAAGTGTTGCCGTTGAAACTAATTCGTGCGAGGAATACCAACGTGCAAAATCTTACTGCAGCTCGTCAACAAAAATGGTACCGCAGAAACTTAAACCATGAAATGTTAATGCAGAAATTTCGATGCGAAAGATATTACATACCTTCGCTCCTGTCGTTAAAGCCGCGGAGGCTGTAGTAGTTTAGTTGAGGAGAGTTGTAATGTAAATAGGAATATAGAGACGGTTATGCTATACTTATATTATATGAACGAAATAAGAGATGGCTTCCCAGAAAATGACGTGGTACCATGAACCAAATAAGAGATGGCTTCCCAGAAAATGACGTGGTACCATGAACCAAATAAGAGATGGCTTCCAAGAAAATGAGGTGGTACATGAACAAAATAAGAGATGGATTCCAAGAAAATGGGTTGG